>JASAMX010033983.1:0-23658 GCA_030248175.1 Microlaimidae sp. YZB2_3
ACCAATTAAAAGTGTGCGGTAATGACGTTTTTAAAAAAAAAAACAAATAAGAACGTAGAATTTTTTTAATTTAGCACTTGGCACTAATGGTCGCTGGAAGGTTTTCTGAGCGGTCAGATGATTTAGTTTGGGAATCGATAACAAAAATCTAAAAAAAAACGTAGCTCCCACAAAAGTTGCACAATTTTTTGTCTTGTCCAAGGAGCTCATGTTTAATTTTCATTCATTGATATCAAAGGGGAACTATCAATTTTAAGATATGAGCGTTAGAATAATAAGAAAATGAATGCTAAAATTTTTCCACGTTGATTTAGGGTCGTTGGAGCCTAGGAACTTGGAACCGATCAATTTTAAATCCAATCACGACACCCCAGTTGAAGCTACATTGTATTGCGTGTATGCTAAGCAAGCCTAAGTGAAAACCTTAAAATCATGCTAAAAGCAAACTGAAAAATTTTTAACTTTAAATAGCTCAAAAATTGTTCGGCTGTTAATTTTTTAGGATTTATCGATCCCGTAACGTTCCTTAATTAATTATGTCTGGCGCGGCACTGCTGAACTACATTGTATGTCGCTCATACAGCAATTTTTAAAATTTTTCGAAATTTAAAAACTATTCAAAATATTTTATGATTTCAAAATTCTGCTTATCCTAGTAAAAAACAGGTGCCTCAATTTGAAAAACAGGTATTTACCTGCCTCCTACCTGATTCTTTGCAAATTTTGACGCCTCATACCTACTTCCATTCTAAAATTTTTTGCCTTCACCGAGCCTCCTACCTGCCTTCGAGGCCGTTTTAGCTGTCTTCTACCCGCCTCCAAGGCAGTATTACCTGCCTCCACCCTGCTACTTACCTGCCTTCGAGGCAGTTTTACCTGCCTCCTACCTACCTGCAGTCTTCCGAAGCAGGTTAAAGAGCCGTTCTTACCGGGTTATAATGTTTATAAAGTTTAGTTTATAATACCAAAAATATATAATACTATATATATTATATTAAGGAAAAATATGTCACTCAGTCTTAATAGCGAAACAATTTGGTGCCATTTTTGGGCACTGCCATTAATTGTTGTGCGCAAAAAATGGCAAAACAACTGCTATTATTGGGGCAAGTGTCGTGTAGATGAGCACTGTTCAAAAAATTGCATTGTTTTTGCGCATATCTTGGCATGCTAACGCAAACGCACAGCATTTTAAAAAACACTGCACTTTTTTAGCAATTTTATGCGCATATGCGCGCATATACTGCACATAAAATGGCACAACCGGAAGAAACAAAAAAAATAAACTGGATGAAGAGTAAAACCCAGTAGTAAAATGTGTTTTTTTTAATGCAGTATAATTTCTTCATTATATTTATTCGAATTTTGTATGATACAATGAAAAAAAATTATTTATTTACTTAGTTTCTTGTGTAATAAAGAAAAAATCGTTGTTGCTTCACTTTTTGTTTTATGTTATCGCGTTTTAGTATTATTTGTAATTGCATTTTGACAATTCATACATTTCAATTGATACTTAAATTTTCTCGCGTTTTAGAAAGAAAATCGAGTTGATAAACTAAATTTTAAAACTGAAGTCGTTTAAACAAAACACATTTTACTATCGGGTTTTACTCTTCATCCAGTTTATTTTTTTGTTTCTTCCGGTTGTGCCATTTTATCTGCACTATATGCGCGTATATGCGCATAAAATTGCTAAAAAAAATGCAGTGTTCTTCAAAATGCTGTGCGTTCGCGTTAGCATGCCAAGATATGCGCAAAAACAATGCAACTTTTTGAACAGTGCTCATTTACACGACACTTGCCCCAATAATAGCAGTCGTTTAGCAATTTTTTGCGCACAACAGTTAATGGCAGTGCAAAAAAATGGCACCAAATTGTTTCGCTTCTAAGACTGAGTGACATATTTTTCCTTAATATAATATATAGTATTATATATTTTTGATAATACTGTCTTGTTTAAAAAAATTCTCAAAAATCACACAAGCTCAAATCATTACTTAGTTCGCTGTTTGTTGTTTGTCGTTTTATTGTACTTTTCTTTAAATGAAGGTGTTATTTTTAATTTTTTGTGGTTTGTTTTATGATTTCAAGATCCATCTTAATTTATTGCTATTTGTTATTCGTTGCTTTTCTAAACTTCTTTTTAACCTGAAGTTTTATTTATTAAATTTCTTGTGGTTTATATTATGATTTCAAGATCAATCAATTTACTTTATAAAGTTTAAAATAAAAAAACAATGTTTTTTTTTAATTCTCATAACATCACAGAAGCTCAAATCTTCAGTCGCTATTTGCTGTTCTTTATTCATAGCTTTTGTATACTTTCCTCAAGCTGGGCGAGTTTATTTTTATTAAAATTTTGATTGTTTATTTTATGATTTCGAGATCAATCACGACAAATTTTAATTTACAAAGTTTGAAATGAAAGTAATGTTTATGAACATTCTCATAATATCACGAAGTTCAAATTTATATTTACTATATTTATATTTACTATATTTTTATTCGTCGCTTTTATAAACTTCGTTTTCGAATCCTGCCGCGCCGCCGCCACCGGTGGCAGCAGTGGCTCCCGCCGCGCTTGGCCCGGCCCGGTCGTCGCTCGGCCCGGCTCGGTCGGCGACAGAGTCCTCGGCCACGCCGATTCCGCTCATACCCCCGTTGTCCGATCGTGGAGGGGGGCGAGAACCTCGAAACTGGGACACGTACATGAACAGAACGGCCACGACGATTAGACCGGTCACGATGGCCAACAGAATGCCCGGTATGAGAATGCCCGGCTCTTGTTGTAAGGCTAAAATGAAATGTTAAGACTTTTCCACCGACTACTGTGTCTAGTGCTAAAAAGCGCCTTCCGTAAATATAGATTGGAATATTATATTACTCGTAATAAAGCAAAAAAGATGTAAATTAAAAGCTCAAATGAATAAAATATGCCCATGTTTTTCTTTTTGGTAAGTAATAAAGGATTAAGCAATAAAACGAACGTAGTAAAAGAAAAAAATTATTTTATTTTATTACAAAATTTACAATTAAACGTTTTTTTTATTTTAAAATACAAGATTTTTTGTATTTTTTTATTTTCTTAATAATCCCAACTTTTCTCAAATTCAAATTATTTGATACGATCTATTAATCAAAGTACATACTAGTACCAATTTTAAAACAATAAATAAAAATTGATTTTGATCTTACGTGAAATTCTTTCATTCGGACCGTTTGGCCTGGTTGGAGCTGGATGAGTATGGAAAGGATTGGTTTTAGTAACTGTTACGTTAGATGGTGTAAGCGGCACTAAAAGTTTAAACAGCCTTTTTATTTCAAATTTTAATTATCAATAAATTAATAACAAGCACAATAAAAGCAAATTTCTAATAAAGTTTTTTTTATATTTTAAACAATTTTATAATTAAATACAATTACTTTTGTCGACTCTGCAAATATATCCCACTTTGGTGGAACACTGATTATCATTCCACTTTCCATTACCTAAAAAATATAATAATTGTTTAAAATATTTTCCTATCAAAATAAAATTGGAAATAAAAAAGCTAATTTCACAAGTTGCATAGAAAACGAGTTTAATATGGAACTGTTATGTTGTTTAAATATCTATTAAATGCATTTTGAAAATTTTGGCTACCAAATGCCGACAGCCACTGTGAATAATCGGGTAAGAAAAAAGTGCCTGATATGGAAAAGAATCATTACCGACTTTGATCTGTTTCTTCTACCAGCCTAACAATCCTAAAAATATTTTTCTTTCTATTCTCAACTCAAATTCGCTACATTGTATACTCTCACAATAGACTCCTAATTTAATTTATCAACCTGTATTGTGCCTACCTCCTGTATGCATCTAAGGCAGTTTTGTTCACGGCCGATCAATTTAAATGCCTGCCTAGTGTAGTGTAAATGTACATGTGTATGTACATGTACATGCGTACACGTTCATGTGTATGTACATGTACTTTAACTTTACATGCAGTGCCACGTGTATCTTATTTCCCTTCAAAGTAATTGTAACTGCATCTTATCTGCCTTCAAGACATTTTAAGATGCATTCAACCTGCTTTTATTTCCAATTCTGTTGTGTCCTACATTGTATGGAGCTTTTATCTTACACAGTAAAAGCAATAATAATATATAACATAATAATAAAGGAAAAATATGTGACTTCATATATTTTTCAGACACATTGGCTGCTCTTATTAGGGCGCGCCCTAATAAGAGCAGTCAATATCCATAATAAACCCATAATAAGGGCACTCGGATGTGCTAATTAGGGCCTGCTTCTGAAAAGCCCGGTTCACAAGGGAGTGGCAGCTGATAGCTGATAGTGAACGAGCGCGTTTACATCATTACACTCTCATTGTTGCTGCGGTGTACACTGTGTGCGCTGTGCGTCACCTATCAGCCCAAAAGGGGGGGTCCTTATTAGTGCGTGTAATAGCTCTTATTAGGGCGCGCCCTAATGAGAGCGCGCTTTTATTAGGGCGCGCTTTAATGAGAGCGCCCTTATTAGCACACCATGGCCCTAATAAGGGCGCGCCCTTATTAGCGCACTTATCGATTTTAAAATAAAAAATTATTTATAAGTCTATTTTGTGGAACTGTTTTCGTAGCTGCGATTGTTTGGTGGTAGTGATTCGGCCTACCACTGAGCAAATGACGGGTTCGAATCCCGCGGACGGTAGAATTTTTTTTCTGTACAAAAAATTGTCAATCTTATTTTTTGTTTATTATTTTTCTTTTAATTTAACATGAGTAGCCCACCAAAAATAGTCGTTTATTTTTGTTATTAATTTTTGGAATTTATACTTGCATTTGGTAAACCATAACAATTAAGTAGTTTAGCATTCTAATTTAGTTTTTGTTCAAATGGAAAAGGTGTGAAAAGTTTATTTTGCTGAAAATTATGGTATGACCCTAAATAATTAGGACCCTCGTAATAAAATCAATTTTCTTAAAAAAAAACAACTGTTCCGTGCTCCCTTATATTTTTTTTTAAATTAACACTATTCGTATTTTACTTAATACACAGGTAAATTTTATCATTAAAAAGCAAGTATAAGGGAAGTATTTATTCATTTTCACAAAACTAACACTAAATAAATTAGTTTTAAGTTTGTTATTATTATTTAGTTTATACAGTTTATATAGTTTATAGTTTCAACAGGATTAACATTTAAAAATTTTTTAGGTTAGTTTTCTATTGTTATGGTATACCAGGGTCCGGCACAAAAAAGTTCTGAAAAAAATCGCAGCTGGTACAAAAGTCCTGGCCCAAAAGATTCCCGGTACAAAAGAGTCCTGGAGAAAATGCGTTTATGCGCCCAATCGCTGCGAGCTCTAAGGTCCGCACAAAAGAGTCCTGGCATAAAATCAATTTTTCACAGCTGACATACAATGTTCGCACCAAAGATGTGTTTTGCACCTCACCACAGCTGTTCACACCCCAGTTTTTTATTTGTTTTTTAATTAGCCTCTTAGGAGGTTTTGTGAAGAATTTCGCGGGTAAAAAATTAATTTTTTCAAGTATTTTTATTATATAGTTATTAAAACGCTTAAAACTTCGTAAAGCGTTTAAAAAATAAGAGAAAAATCATTGTTGTATTTGGGTATAAATCATATAGTATTAGTGTTTTTGACATAATTGAGTGTATGTAAAATAAAATCATGATTTTAGTTGGCGTAAATTGTTTTGTTCATAGTTAAAATATTAGAATTTTTATCAAATAAGTGTTTTGGTCGTAATTGTAAGGACGACCAGATGTCAGACGACCAGATGACCATACCACTGGTACTTTTTGCGTGCCATTGCGCACAACTACACATTTAAAAAAAACAAACAAAAAACACAAAAAGACAGCTTTTGAAATAGACTTTGAAGCAGTTTGTGATCTGTTATTAAATTTGGACATTTCGTTTATATATTTGTTTTATTTGATGTATTTATATTAATTGTTAAATGTCTTTATATTTTAAAATATTTTGTTTCCCAAAGCTTTAAAGTAAATTGTTGATGATTAACGGAAATGCGTATATTTAAAATAGAAACAACAATAGGTAAAAAATAATAGCGAACGCGAAAAAATAAGAAATTTATGATACTGGCGAAAGCTGTGATATTTTGGTTCCTAACCATCACTCTTACTGGATGACCTGAGTATACATATGCCTCTTTAAATTTAACTACCTTCTATCTACTTTTAGAAAAATTAAAGTTGCTCACAAAGAAGTTTTATCTGACTTGAAAGCGGTTTTTTCTGCCTCTTACAAGCCTACGAGGTTGTTTTTTGGGGTATTTTCACTTGCCTTCTCCCAGGTGTTTTTAAGCATGTCCCCCATGCAGTTTTACAACTTGTTACTTTTCCCCAGCCCACTAATGAAAGGATTGAAAACCCAAATGATTGTAATAAACATTAGTTTTTCCAAGAAAATATAGCAACTTTAAAAAAAAGGAATTTTTAGCTAAAAATCTTTTAAATTTACTGTTAGTGGTTACTTTGACGCAAAGAGTCACAATCAGTATAAAATCAACGTGACTCTGACACATTTTGTTTAGATTATTTGTGTGTTAAGATATAAAAACAGTCACAGTTACAAGTATTTTACGACGCTTTGACTCATTGTGTCAGAGTAACGACGTGTTGAAATACGTCATAAACTGGAAGACAGCTGACGTGTGAACATTGTATATCAGCTTTGAAATATTGATTTTATGCCAGGGCTCTTTTGTGCCGACCTTAGCGCTCGCAGCGCTTGGGTGCATGAACGCATTTTCTCCAGGACTTTTTTGTGCCGGGTCTCTTTTGTGCCAGGACTCCTTTGTGCCAGCTGCAATTTTTTTTAGGACTCTTTTGTGCCGGAACTCTTTTGAAGGTGAGCCGGTGTACCAAATGCGATAATTATAATTTGCGAAACAAAATAACAAAAACAAACGACTATTTTTTTGGTAGGCTACTCATGTTAAATTAAAAGAAAAATAATAAAACAAAAAATAAGATTAACAATTTTTTGTAAAGAAAAAATTTGACAATTTTTTTTGCAAAGGAAAAAAGTTTACTGTTCGCGAGATTCGAACCTCTCACTAGCTCATTAGTAGGCCGAATCACTACCACTGAGCCATGACAGCAACGAAAACAGTCGCTTAAAACAGACTTATAAATAATCTCTTTTTTTTAAATCGATAAGTGAGCTAATAAGGGCGTGCTCTTATTAAGTCCATGGCGTGCTCTTATTAAGAGCTATTAATAAGGGCACGCCCTAATA
The DNA here is from genome assembly GCA_030248175.1 of Microlaimidae sp. YZB2_3. Lineage (NCBI taxonomy): Eukaryota > Metazoa > Nematoda > Chromadorea > Desmodorida > Microlaimidae > Microlaimidae sp. YZB2_3. The sequence goes on from JASAMX010033983.1 coordinate 7,279, forward strand.
AGAGCTATTACACATCCTAATAAGGGCCCTTTTCAGAAACAGGGCCCTAATTAGCACATCCGAGTGCCCTTATAAAAGCGCGCTCTTATTAGGGCGCGCCTTAAAAAGAGCAGTCAATGTATCTGAGAAATATATGAAATCACATATTTTTCTTTTATTATTATGTTATATATTAAGGGTAAAAGCAGGCTACATGCTATTTCCCTAATTAAAAAGTTAATTTTCATGTTTTGCAGTATAGTTTTCCCGCAAAAATTACAGGAAGATACTGTATTATTAATGTACTAATAATTAATAATGGTATTTTAGATACTCTCTAAAAAGTGGCCCTAAAAAATTCGTTGAAAAAAAAGTCGTAAATCACATTTTGATTAAATTAACGAAATAAGTAGATAAGAAAAGTGTTGCTATAATATTAGTTGATTGAACGAAAAAATTCGTAAAATTAACTTAGAAAAATCTCGTTGAAATTGATAATTGCTCTTTACATGTTAAACATACAGTTTTGTCTTGTGCGGCGGTTTTCTATTTTATAATTAGGTTTACCAGTAGTTTTTTATTTGTTTGACTGTTTATACACATATATTCTACGAAAATAATCAAATCCTATGTATAAATAAATTCGAATTCTTTCAACCTTCATTTTTTTGTTTTATGTTTATTATTAACAAACATAATTGTTTTAAAACATGAAAATAAAGTTCGGCCAATTTAATCCGACTGTTTTTAAAGTTTTAATATTTACCACGCGACGTTTCCTTTGATTTTGTTCTAAATATAACAAACTTGTGAGAATATTTTGTTGGAAATATTAAAAATTCTTCGCTATTGTTAAAACAAAATTACTTTGCAAAGAAAAAACTCCAAAGGCGCTGATGATTTCTATGGAATTAAGATGGCAGAAATTGCTTGTGTGTGCACTGACTTTAAATTCTTAGTTTGAAGTGTGTAAAATTTTCTGCTAGGGATTTTAAATTTTTGCAACACTTTATTTATTTTTTTTTAAAGTGTGAAATCTGCACTTTCGTTTACAAAACAAATTAAGGAAGGACAGATGAAGGTAAGAAATGTTTTGTCTTTTAATTAAAACAATTTAATATTTATTTTTCACCCTTAAAATGATTAAATAAGAAAAAATATGGAAAAATGTTTGGCTGAAGAAGGACTTTTCTTTTCGCCATCGCGCTAAAATTAAAATAAAAGTAAAATTTGGAAGTTAAAACTTTTGTTTTGAATTTTTAATTTATTATGCTTGTTAAGTATTATAAATTCTTGCTTTATGTATTTATACTTTATGCTCTATTCTATGTATCGTTTAAACAGAGTTTTATCGCAAAAATTTTATTGTAAGACAGGAGTTCCACTAATTTTTCAATAGACCTGTGATAAATAAAAAAATCGTAAAAGTTACTAATTAAGTGAGCGGATCCTTTCCCGTTAAAAAATTCGTAAAAACTTATTAATTTCTACGTTATATTAACCAATCACTTTTAAGAGAGTATTTATTTTTACCATACATTTCCACACAATCTTCATTATCACCAGAATTATTTGGTTCCCCAGGGTTCCTGTAATATTTAAAAATATTTAATATTATACAATTCAGAAAATTTAAACAAGATAAACTGTGGATTGTAAGTTTTTAATTTAAAAAGTTTAATTTTATTGAACGAACCATATCAAATTTTTTTGCTACTTTAAATAAAAATTATGTTTCTTAGTTTTCTTAGCTTTTACTTGCAATGTTTTGCGATTTTAAAAAGTTGTATATTATGCAATTGTAATCCTTTCACTATATTTTTATGTGTTTTTTTTTTAGATTTGCTAAAAATAAAATTATTTGATTTGATTTGATTTGAAATATCGTTTATTTAAAGACCATTTATCCTTGTTTTATGCATTATAACGTTTGTGACGTTTGCGTATTTTTGGACACCACAGAACCTAAAGTTTAAATTTTATTCCAAAAATATTTTAGAACGAGTATCGCAAACTGTAAACAAATTTAATAAAAACCACAGAAAAGTTAATAAATTATTAAACTTAAAATTTGAAAGAAAGAAAGAAAGAAATTTATTTTTAGCAATTATCTACAAATCCACAATACGTGTAAATCAGCACACAAGAAAGTTTAGTTAGTTTAAAAAAAATATATCACAATTAGTTATATAGAACAAACTCTATAATAAAAAGAACAAATAGAAGAAAATACATTTAAATAAATACAATACTACAAAAAAACACTAGATAGATATCATATACAAAATAAACACAAAAGTTGGGAGACCCGGTGAGAGGAAAAAAAAACTAACATCACTTTTGTAAAATTAAGAATGTGTAATCAAGTAAGACAAAGAACTTGCTGTGTGCAATCTAAAAGCAACACAGTTAAGCTAAAAAAAAATGCTCAGAAGGCTCAAGTTGTTATGCTTAGGCACTAAAACTGAGCATAATAATTTTAAAATTAAAACACACCTTATGTTATTTTAGTGATTTTCTAAAAGTTGTGACCGAATTAGCAGTGACCTGAGAGGTATCTAAAGCATTCCATTTTAAAATAGCGCGGTTTGGAAAAGAGTATTTTCTTGTATCAATTCTACATTCATCAATTTGCAGTTTAAAAGGATGTCCTCGAGTTTGGTTGGTGTTGAATAAAAATAAATCTTTTGATTGAAGACATGATTTGCCATTTATTATTTTGTATATTTCACATAAGTCTGTTTTAGTTCTTCTATCTGAAAGTTTTTCAAGTTTTAAAAAAGTCAACCGATTTTCATAGTTAGTGTATTTTAGACCGCAGCATCTAAATAATCTTCTGGTATAATATTTTTGAACTTTTTCTAATAAATTACAATCTTTTATGAGATAAGGATTCCAAATGACACTACCATATTCAAGCAATGGCCTAATATAGGATTTATATGCTCGTACCAAGTTTGTAACTGATTTAGCTGAGAAAGTTCTAAAAATTAATGCCGACCTTTGTAGAGCAGACTCAGCTATTTTTTGACAATGATAAGAAAACTTCAGGTTATGAGACATATAAATACCTAAATCTTTAATTGCTTTGGCTTGCTTTAGAACTTTGTTGTTTATAGTGTAATCGTTGCATACAAAATCACCTATAGGACCAATATGGAAAGTTTCACATTTGTCTTCAGCAAGGTTTAGTTGCCAGGTTTTTGACCACTCAGCCACTTTTTTAAGATCTTTTTGCATTTTAAAAACTTGAAGATTCATAGCTTCATTATTACTTATTGAAAAGTCTGTATATATTTTCACATCATCTGCGAATAATATAATTTTTGACTCTTTTACACAGTTAACAATATCATTGATATAAATTAAAAATAAGAGTGGGCCCAAAACTGAACCTTGCGGAACTGAACTGGTTACTTTGTATGAGGAGGAAACAGAATTATTAATAACTACTTTTAATGTCCTGTTAGTCAGAAAGGCACTGATCCAATTAAGAAAATTTCCTGTAACTCCATATTGTTTAAGTTTGTATAAAAGTTTTTGGTGAGAAACAGAGTCAAAAGCTCTGGCAAAGTCCAAATAGATAACATCTACAGACTTCTTGTTTTTTAGGCTTAAAGTCCAATCATTTACTACTTCTATTAGTTGCGTGACTGTTGAACTTTTGTCCTTAAAACCATGTTTGTTTTAACAATTTTGTTCGGTTTCTGATACAATTGAATGGTTTTTTTTATCGTTAGTGATTTATTATTTTTAATTTTAGCGTCATAAATATGATAAATTCAACATGTTTTGTCATAAATAGCCTAATAACTTTTCACAGATGCCTTAAGGTAAAACACGACAGTTATGACGATTTTTACTAAAAGTTAGATATCAACTTAGATAATAATTTTGTCTGACAAAAGTATAGCGCGATCGAAAACTCAGATTATGATGTATCCAACAGTAATAGTTTCATCGTTTACCGAATATTCGATTTCAAGATATAGCTTGATGAATTTAAAGCTCAAAAAACAGTTTTTGGCTATTTAAAAATTTGATTAGCTCAGTTTTTCCTGTAATTTTATAGAAAGTTAACGAAAAATAGGGGCAACTTTTAGATGTGGTTTGGAGAAAAACGTATATCAAAATTTTAAGAAAATTAAAAAATCGATGTTTTTAAAAGAAAAATCAATTTAAAAAAATCCTTAATTAGTTTTTTAATCAAATACAATTCAAAGTATTGATTAGACTTGTGTCTAACTATTTCCACACTGTCATTAAGATCTGAGCGAATGAAGTTTTTTAATTTTCATTTAAATTTTTTTGATTTGACGCCGAGAATCTACATTTTGAAATTTTTGTTTAAAAGTATCTTATACGAGAGATATCTCAGTTGGGCCAGTAGTCGAGGGGTTAGAGTGTCGGACCCGATACTGGGACCCGTAGGTTCGAATCTCCCGCAGGTAATATTTTTAACGCCAAAAAAAATTTTGTTTTAATTTTTAACTTTATAATTAAAAAAAGTGTTTTTTTATTTATGATACGCTAAATGAAAAATGAAAAAAATAGAATATTTTTGGTAATGAATTTTATTATAATATAATGTATTTTTGACATGTATTTTATTGGTATCATTTAATGATTGTGGACGATAACAATTTTTTAAAAAAAAATGAATGTCAAAAATTTAATGAGCCGGTCAAATTACGTTAGTAAACATTAATTAGAAAAGATCTGCCTTCAAAATCTAACTGTGGTGTTCTACCTTAAATCAAAAATCAATCGCCGAATCTAAGCTCGGCATTACGATATAACCAAATTTAATGCTCTAAATTTCGATAAACTTAATTACAACTTGTACTATTTTTTGATTTTTCGTTTAACTTTTTTACAAATATTCAATGATTTTTTTAAAGAATTTTTTTAAACCGGCTTAAATTGATATTTATTTCTGTGGAAATGAATGATTGTATTCCTGTTAAAACCAGTTTTCATTCAGTTCCAATTTCAGTTTTGGTATACAATTAATTTGCTCAAACAGTCAGCTGCAACTGGCAAAAATAAAGCGACAAACGGTAAGAAGTTTTAAAAAGTAAAATTTTAATTTTTATGTAAAATTTTTAAAATTGTACCAATAGGTGAAATCTACAGGAGTTCCGTCTGTCCATGTCCAGCCATCCGTGCTTTGCCTAATCAATCCTATCCATACCCGACTGTATTGAGTTGGCAAAGCTTCTACATAGTCTCTAATAAAGCGCACATCCTGCAAGTTTAAAATTGCAATTGCCGCATTTACTCTGAATTATTTTTTTTGCGTTTCTTCCAAATATTTTAAACCCTGATTTTTTAAATCAACTGTTTTACAAAGTTGAATATAAAAAATAGTATTTTTCGTTCATATATAAAGTATAATTTATAAAGTATAATTTATAGAAAATATAATTTCTTTACTTTATTGTATTCACCATTAGTATATCTTCAATTTCAATATCTAATATAACTCTGCAATTTAAAATGTAATCCATTGTGCAGCCTATGAAGATAATAAAATAAAAAAATAGTACTTCCTACATTATTTTTTGATTTTTATTGTATTGTATTTTTATTTAGTGTAAAGTGGAACGATACAGTTAGGATACCCTGTAGGTTTTTGTGTATAACTCGTGCCCTACACGGCTTCCGTCATGGACAGAAGCAAACTATATGTTGGGAGAAAGGGTATGTATATATACACCAAATGTATATGCCCAAAAAATTTTCAACGAAATCCCCACTATTGAAGTTTTTTAACTTAGCTTTATTGCTAAAATTATTGAAATAAAAAATAAAAAGAAGTGATAATAGGGATTTCATTAAAAACTGGCTCAGAATTATGGTACAACCGCTGTGTTAAAAGTTGGGAACAAACTAATTAATATCAAATGACTAAACTTTCATTTATATTTTTTTGATTTGACGTCACGAAACTACATTTTGAAACGTTTGTTTAAAACTAGCTTTTAAGAAAGGATCTCAGACGGAGCAGTAGCCGAGTGGTTAGAGCGTCGTACTCAAAATCCCGGAACTCTAGGTTCGAATCCCCCTGGGCAATATTTTAACCTCAAAAAAAAGTTTTATTTTTATGTTTAACTTTTTAATTAAAAAAAAGTGTTGATTATTAAATATTGTATTCAACCCCAAAGACGTGTTTTGAGGTGGTTTAAAGGTATAACTCGTATATAGTCAGAATGCGAGGTCGCAACCCCCCTAGTGCCCCCCGAAGGTCGAATTGAAAAACGGAAGTAGGATTCGTCATCAAGACTTCTGAAAATCCCCGAGTACATGTTTTGGGGAAAATTGGTGAAATTTTTGCAACTGTATCGTTCTACCTTAAGACAGGAACATACATAAGCAGTAGACACAAAACAGAGCCATTTCTTTAAATAGTCTCAAAATATTATCTATAAAGCAATTATAATTGAAAAAAACTAAAAACATTAAATTTTGAGGTCACAAAGTATCTCGGTTTGTTTAGGTTGAGCATATTTTGCTCAAACCTATTGTGAAATTTATTAACTATTAAAGAATAATAAAAAACCTCTATTTGATGCAAGCTAGCTAAATTAGCATTTTCTTTAAGGCAAGCCAAATGAGCATCTCCGAAAGACACTTGTTGATCGTAAACAATCTAAAAAAATTGTATCGCTTTACTTTATTTTAATCTATGGCATTAAATTTCAAAAGCGATATATTAAAAATTATAAAAACCATAATGTAGTATGTTGTAAAACTAGAAAGATTTAGTACAAATCTAGCATAGTTTAGCATAAATGAATATAAATTTAGCATAATTGTAGTAATGTATAGCATATATACATAACGTATGATTATTTAAGAATTTAAAATAAAACAGTATTGTGTTGCTTTTACCTTAAAACAACTGGTTGTCCCGGCGTCCTTCCAGGCGTATTTAGCCATAGACGAAGTCGGACAGTAGCCAGGGAAAGAAGTCGGTTTAACGGGCGGCTTTACTAAATAAACAACAACATTTCATGCTGAAGAAAAAGTAGTCGTCTATTCTTTTAAAAAAATAGTACCATAGTTTCTAAATTTACAGTGGAGTTTATTCACTAAAATTTTATATATTTTTTATGATTTCTTAACAAAACTTATAAAGGTCAACTTACGCATCTTGCGTTACCAACAAATATTGCTAAATTACAAAATAATCTACATATGAAAATACATAGTTAATTGACCACTAAATGTTTTGTAAGTAATTTTGAAGTCGTTTTTTTTAATGATCAGATAACAGTACTAATATTTTACCATGCATAGTCTCTGCATAGTTTAATTCTACTGTTTCATCATTTTATTTTTCTTCTTTTTTTTATCAACAACATCAAATCTTCAACTTAATCGCCGCCAACATAAACTACAATTCTAACAAAATATCAACATAGCTATCTGAAATGACTCAAAGGCTCAAAATAAGAGCGTTTATTTAAGTCAGTTTTAAAACTTTTCTTAAATGCATCCAAAGAATCGACAGTTACTTGAAACGGAAATAGATTGTTCCAAGGTGTAACCACCCTATTTCCAAAAGAAAATTTCCTTGCAATAATTTTACTTTCTTCTACAGCCAATTTAAAGGGATGGCTATGAGTGGGCTGCAGGTTAAACTTAAAAAAATCATTGGCTTGCAAATTGTTTAAGCTATGTATAATTTTAAAGCACTCATATAAATCAGTTTTGTCTCTTTGGTCCTTTAATCTTTCTAAACCTAGGTAATCCAGTCTTTGTTCATAACCAACAGGTAACAACTTGCATTTATAAAACAACCTCCTAGTAAAATTTTGTTGCACTTTTTCCAAAATGATTATATCTTTTTGTAAATCATCATCATCATCAGTAATAACGGAAGCAAAGTAATTTCAAAACAGTTCAACTTTTTCACATTCTTCAGTTACAAAAGTCCCATCTTCCTTTTTAATTGGTGGGATACTTTGTTTTGTGTTAATTTTACTATTAACAAATTTATAAAAATTGTTTAAACCCCCTAATTAAAATTTTTTTTCTCTTTAGTAGTGTTAAAATCTCTAACTTTATTTTTTAAAACTTTGCTAATTTTTTTGTACTCTGATCTTGATTTTTCATCAATATTACGCTTATGCCAAAATCTTCCCCTTTTGCTTTTGTAGTCTTTTTTTATATGTATTGGGTATTCGCAATAATTTTTTTTATTCATAAATAATTTTTTTCAGGACATGTCTATTAATTCCTAAGCATCTATAAATAGAATCACTTCCAAATATATTTGTAATATGCCTTCAAACCCACTTACGTTAAATAAGCTCCACTGCAAACCCACCTACGTTAACAGGTTTCCACTTACGTTAAAATAAATTAAATGCAAAAATGCCCAGAGAAACAAAAAATGATCAAATTGCCAGACTGGAAGCAGAGAATGCGGCTCTACAACAGAAATTGGCGAAATTGGCAGATTTGGAGGAAAGGTTAGCCAGGATTGAGGAGGAACGAGCTCTTGGTGTCGATACCGAGTTGGTGGCTTCTGTTTGTAAACGAATCTTCCAACGTCAGTTATTTTACAGTTATTTTAAGCGCATGGAGGTGCGAAGAGAACATAAGACAATGCTGGTCGTATCTGGCCTTCCGGAGAGTGATTCCTAAGAAAGAGAAAAAGAGAATGTGGCCGAGTTATTAAAGACTCTGGATAGTGGCGGTTTGGACGAGGTCACATAGCAGAATCCAGTTGAGTTTTTTTGTATTGGAAAAGCTAGTGACCGGCCCAGGCTCCTGAAAATAAGAGTTATTAATAAGTACATCAGAAATAAAGCTGTACGTTCAGGAGAACGACTAAGGGGGGTCACTAAATTTGACAAAGTTTATGTAAGGCCTTGAAACGTGGCTCACTGAAACAACTACAAATGCAATGATTATTAAAAACAGAAATTTAAGTTTTATCGAAAAAGGATTGACAGCAGCGGCGAGAAAGTGGTGTAATTCTATTAATTAAAAATTTTTCTAGAGTAGTTGAAGTTGAAATTAAGAAAAAGTATGATGCAATAGAACTAGTAGCGGTTGAAAATTTTCTAAAGAATTCATTTAACTTGAGATTCATTGGTATTTATAGAGAACCTAGTACTTGCAAAGAAAAAGATAATTTAATTTTTGAATTAATTAGGAATTTAACAGAAAACTGTGTAGGAACCATTGTTTTAACTGGAAATTTTAATCTGCCAGGGGTAGATTGGTCTTTAGTTAAAATAATTTCAAACACACAAAATGAAAATAATTGGTTTGAGTTTTTTATTGAGTTAGGTATGTATCAGCTGGTTTCACAACCAACTTGTGAGAATAATTATCTGGATCTTTTGTTCACAAACAATAGAGAAATTTTTAATAATGTCTCTGTGGCGCCCAGTTTTTCAGAATCAGACCATGACACTATTTTATCTGAAATTAATCTTAAAATATTTGACAGTCCTAAGAATAAGATTCAAAGTTATATACCTGAATTTTTAAAAGCAGGTTATGATATGCTAAGTTTGTACTTATCTAGAATCAAGTGGAAGATTTTTGGCACAGTAGAAAATTCTTGGCAAGATTCAAGGATATATTGTTGTTAGGAATTAATAGACATGTCCCTGAAAAAAATTATTTATGAATAAAAAAAATTATACAATACCCAATACATATAAAAAAAACTACAAAAGCAAAAGAAAAAATTTTGGCATAAGCGTAATATTGATGAAAAATCAAGATCAGAGTACAAAAAAATTAGCAAAGTTTTAAAAAATAAAGTTAGAGATTTTAACACTACTAAAGAGAAAAAAAATTTTAAATTCAGGGGGTTTAAACAATTTTTATAAATTTGTTAATAGTAAAATTAACACAAAACAAAGTATCCCACCAATTAAAAAGGAAGATGGGACTTTTGTAACTGAAGAATGTGAAAAAGTTGAACTGTTTTGAAATTACTTTGCTTCCGTTTTTACTGATGATGATGATGATTTACAAAAAAATATTAACATTTTGGAAAAAGTGCAACAAAATTTTACTAGGAGGTTGTTTTATAAATGCAAGTTGTTACCTGTTGGTTATGAACAAAGACTGGATTGCCTTGGTTTAGAAAGATTAAAGGACCAAAGAGACAAAACTGATTTATATGAGTGCTTTAAAATTATACATAGCTTAAACAATTTGCAAGCCAATGATTTTTTTAAGTTTAACCTGCAACTCACCCGTAGTCATCCCTTTAAATTGGCTGTAGAAGAAAATAAAATTAATGCAAGGAAATTTTCTTTTGCAAATAAGGTGGTTACACCTTGGAACAATCTACTCCCGTCTCAAGTAACTGTCGATTTTTTGGATGCATTCAAAAAAAAGTTTCAAAACTGACTTAAATAAGCGCTCTTTTTAAGCCTTTAAGTCATTTCAGATAGCTGTTTTAATATTTTGTTAGAATTATAATTTATGTTGGCGGCGATTAAGTCGCAGATTTGATGTTGTTGATAAAAAAAAGAAAAAAAAAAGAAATAATGATACAGTAGAATTAAACTATGCAGAGACTATGCATAGTAAAATATTAGTTCTGTTATCTGATCATTAAAAAAAACGACTTCAAAATTACTTACAAAACATTTAGTGGTCAATTAACTATGTATTTTCATATGTAGATTATTTTGTAATTTAGCAATATTTGTTGGTAACGCAAGATGCGTAAGTTGACCTTTATAAGTTTTGTTAAGAAATCATAAAAAATATATAAAATTTTAGTGAATAAACTCCACTGTAAATTTAGAAACTATGGTACTATTTTTTTAAAAGAATAGACGACTACTTTTTCTTCAGCATGAAATGTTGTTGTTTATTTAGTAAAGCCGCCCGTTAAACCGACTTCTTTCCCTGGCTACTGTCCGACTTCGTCTGTGGCTAAATACGCCTGGAAGGACGCCGGGACAACCAGTTGTTTTAAGGTAAAAGCAACACAATACTGTTTTATTTTAAATTCTTAAATAATCATACGTTATGTATATATGCTATACATTACTACAATTATGCTAAATTTATATTCATTTATGCTAAACTATGCTAGATTTGTACTAAATCTTTCTAGTTTTACAACATACTACATTATGGTTTTTATAATTTTTAATATATCGCTTTTGAAATTTAATGCCATAGATTAAAATAAAGTAAAGCGATACAATTTTTTTAGATTGTTTACGATCAACAAGTGTCTTTCGGAGATGCTCATTTGGCTTGCCTTAAAGAAAATGCTAATTTAGCTAGCTTGCATCAAATAGAGGTTTTTTATTATTCTTTAATAGTTAATAAATTTCACAATAGGTTTGAGCAAAATATGCTCAACCTAAACAAACCGAGATACTTTGTGACCTCAAAATTTAATGTTTTTAGTTTTTTTCAATTATAATTGCTTTATAGATAATATTTTGAGACTATTTAAAGAAATGGCTCTGTTTTGTGTCTACTGCTTATGTATGTTCCTGTCTTAAGGTAGAACGATACAGTTGCAAAAATTTCACCAATTTTCCCCAAAACATGTACTCGGTGATTTTCAGAAGTCTTGATGACGAATCCTACTTCCGTTTTTCCATTAGTACTTCGTGGGTCACTAGGGGGTTTGCGACGTCGAATTCTTACTATATACGAGTTATACCTTTAAACCACCTCAAAACACGTCTTTGGGGTTGAATACAATATTTAATAATCAACACTTTTTTTTAATTAAAAAGTTAAACATAAAAATAAAACTTTTTTTTGAGGTTAAAATATTGCCCAGGGGGATTCGAACCTAGAGTTCCGGGATTTTGAGTACGACGCTCTAACCACTCGGCTACTGCTCCGTCTGAGATCCTTTCTTAAAAGCTAGTTTTAAACAAACGTTTCAAAATGTAGTTTCGTGACGTCAAATCAAAAAAATATAAATGAAAGTTTAGTCATTTGATATTAATTAGTTTGTTCCCAACTTTTAACACAGCGGTTGTACCATAATTCTGAGCCAGTTTTTAATGAAATCCCTATTATCACTTCTTTTTATTTTTTATTTCAATAATTTTAGCAATAAAGCTTTGTTAAAAAACTTCAATAGTGGGGATTTCGTTGAAAATTTTTTGGGCATATACATTTGGTGTATATATACATACCCTTTCTCCCAACATATAGTTTGCTTCTGTCCATGACGGAAGCCGTGTAGGGCACGAGTTATACACAAAAACCTACAGGGTATCCTAACTGTATCGTTCCACTTTACACTAAATAAAAATACAATACAATAAAAATCAAAAAATAATGTAGGAAGTACTATTTTTTTTATTTATTATCTTCATAGGCTGCACAATGGATTACATTTTAAATTGCAGAGTTATATTAGATATTGAAATTGAAGATATACTAATGGTGAATACAATAAGAGTAAAGAAATTATATTTTCTATAAATTATACTTTATAAATTATACTTTATATATGAACGAAAAATACTATTTTTTATATTCAATTTTGTAAAACCACCGTTCATTTAAAAAAATAGAGTTAATTATTGTTGGAAGAAACGCAAAGAAAATAAGTCAGAATAAATAGCGGCAATTGCAATTTTAAACTTGCAGGATGTAGGCTTATTAAGAGACTATGTAGAAGCTTTGCCAACTCAATTACAGTCGGGTATGGATAGGATTGATTAGGCAAAGCACGGATGGCTGGACCTGGACAGACCGAACTCCTGTAGATTTCACCTATTGGTAAAATTTTAAAAATTTTACATAAAAATTAAAATTTTACTTTAAAACTTCTTACCGTTTGTCGCTTTATTTTTGCCAGTTGCAGCTGACTGTTTGAGCAAATTAATTGTATACCAAAACTGAAATTGGAACTGAATGAAAACTGGTTTTAAGCAGCAATACAATCATTCATTTCCACAGAAATAAATATCAATTTAAGCCGGTTTAAAAAAATTCTTTAAAAAAATCATTGAATATTTGTAAAAAAGTTAAACGAAAAATCAAAAAATAGTACAAGTTGTAATTAAGTTTATTCAAAATTTAGAGCATTTAAATTTGGTTATATCGTAATGCCGAGCTTCGATTCGGCGATTGATTTTTGATTTTAGGTAGAACACCACAGTTAGGTTTTGAAGGCAGATCTTTTCTAATTAATTTTCACTAAGGTAATTTGACGTTCTCATTAAATTTTTCAGCATTCATTTTTTTTAAAAATATTATAGTCCACAATCATTAAATGATACCAATAAAAATACATGTCAAAAATACATTATATTATATAATAAAATTCATTACCAAAAATATTCTATTTTTTTCATTTTTCATTTTAGCGTATCATAAATAAAAAAACACTTTTTTTAATTATAAAGTTAAAAATTAAAACAAAATTTTTTTTGGCGTTAAAAATATTACCTGCGGGAGATTCGAACCTACGGGTCCCAGTATCGGGTTTAGACTGCTTAACCCCTCGACTACTGGCCCAACTGAGATATCTCTCGTATAAGATACTTTTTAAACAAAAATTTCAAAATGTAGATTCTCGGCGTCAAATCAAAAAAATTTAAATGAAAATTAAAAAACTTCATCCGCTCAGATCTTAATGACAGTGTGGAAATAGTTAGACACAAGTCTAATAAATACTTTAAATTGTATTTGATTAAAAAACTAATTAAGGATTTTTTTAAATTGATTTTTCTTTTAAAAACATTCGATTTTTTAATTTTCTTAAAATTTTGATATACGTTTTTCTCCAAACCACATCTAAAAGTTGCCCCTATTTTTCGTTAACTTTCTATAAAATTACAGGAAAAACTGAGCTAATCAAATTTTTAAATAGCCAAAAACTGTTTTTTGAGCTTTAAATTCATCAAGCTATATCTTGAAATCGAATATTCGGTAAACGATAAAACTGTACTGTTGGATACATCATAATCTCATTTTTTACGATCGCGCTATACTTTTGTGAGACAAAATTATTATCTAAGTTGCTATTTAACTTTTAGTAAAAATCGTTATAACTGTGGTGTTTTACCTTAAGGCATCTGTGAAAAGTTATTAGGCTATTTATGACAAAACATGTTGAATTTATCATATTTATCCACTTAAAATTAAAAATAATAAATCACTAACGATCAAAAAAACCATTCAATTGTATCAAACCGAACAAAATTGTTAAAACAAACATGGTTTTAAGGACAAAAGTAACAGTCACGCAACTAATAGAAGTAGTAAATGATTGGACTTTAAGCCTAAAAAACAAGAAATATGTAAATGTTATCTACTTTTCAACTTTGCCAGAGCTTTTGACTCTGTTTCTCACCAAAAAACTTTTATACAAACTTAAACAATATGGAGTTACAGGAAATTTTCTTTAATTGGATCAGTGCCTTTCTGACTAACAGGACATTAAAAGTAGTTATTAATAATTCTGTTTCCTCCTCATACAAAGTAACCAGTTCAGTTCCGCAAGGTTCAGTTTTGGGCCCACTCTTATTTATAAATTATATCAATGAAATTTTTAACTGTATAAAAGAGTAAAAAATTATATTATTTGCAGATGATGTGAAAATATATACAGACTTTTCAATAAGTAATAATGAAGCTATGAATCTTCAAGTTTTTAAAATGCAAAAAGATCTTAAAAAAGTGGCTGAGTGGTCAAAAACCTGGCAACTAAACCTTGCTGAAGACAAATGTGAAACTTTCCATATTGGTCCTATAGGTGATTTTGTATGCAACGATTACACTATAAACAACAAAGTTCTAAAGCAAGCCAAAACAATTAAAGATTTAGGTATTTATATGTCTCATAACCTGAAGTTTTCTTATCATTGTCAAAAAATAGCTGAGTCTGCTCTACAAAGGTCGGCATTATATTTTAGAACTTTCTCAGCTAAATCAGTTACAAACTTGGTACGAGCATATAAATCCTATATTAGGCCATTGCTTGAATATGGTAGTGTCATTTGGAATCCTTATCTCATAAAAGATTGTAATTTATTAGAAAAAGTTCAAAAATATTATACCAGAAGATTATTTAGATGCTGTGGTCTAAAATACACTAACTATGAAAATCGGTTGACTTTTTTAAAACTTGAAAAACTTTCAGATAGAAGAACTAAAACAGACTTATGTGAAATATACAAAATAATAAATGGCAAATCATGTCTTCAATCAAAAGATTTATTTTTATTCAACACCAACCAAACTCGAGGACATCCTTTTAAACTGAAAATTGATGAATGTAGAATTGATACAAGAAAATACTCTTTTCCAAACCGCGCTATTTTAAAATGGAATGCTTTAGATACCTCTCAGGTCACTGCTAATTCGGTCACAACTTTTAGAAAATCACTAAAATAACATAAGGTGTGTTTTAATTTTAAAATTATTATGCTCAGTTTTAGTGCCTAAGCATAACAACTTGAGCCTTCTGAGCATTTTTTTAGCTTAACTGTGTTGCTTTTAGATTGCACACAGCAAGTTCTTTGTCTTACTTGATTACACATTCTTAATTTTACAAAAGTGATGTTAGTTTTTTTTTTCCTCTCACCGGGTCTCCCAACTTTTGTGTTTATTTTGTATATGTATATCTATCTAGTGTTTTTTTTGTAGTATTGTATTTATTTAAATGTATTTTCTTCTATTTGTTCTTTTTATTATAGAGTTTGTTCTATATAACTAATTGTGATATATTTTTTTTAAACTAACTAAACTTTCTTGTGTGCTGATTTACACATATTGTGGATTTGTAGATAATTGCTAAAAATAAATTTCTTTCTTTCTTTCTTTCCCCTGTTTCTGAAAAGGGCCCTTATTCAGGATGTGTAATAGCTCTTATTAGGGCGTGCCCTTGTTAATAAGCTACTTAATAAAGAGCACGCCGTAATGGACTCTCACGAGAGCACGCCCTTATTAGCTCACTTATGCGAATTTAAAGAAAAGAGATTATTTATAAGTCTGTTTTAAGCGACTGTTTTCGTCTGCTGTCATGGCTCAGTGGTAGTGATTCGGCCTACTAATGAGCTAGTGAGAGGTTGGAATCTCAGCGCGAGTAAGCTTTTTTTCCTTTGCAAAAAAAATTGTCAAATTTTTCTCTTAGAAAAAATTGTTAATCTTATTTTTTGTTTTATTGTTTTTCTTTTAATTTAACATGAGTAGCCTACCAAAAAAATAGTCGTTTGTTTTTGTTATTGTGTTTCGCAAAATTATAATTATCGCATTTGGTACACCGGCTCACCTTCAAAAGAGTCCCGGCACAAAAGAGTCGCTGAAAAAATTGCAGCTGGCACAAAGGAGTCCTGGCACAAAATAGTCCCGGCACAAAAAGTCCTGGAGAAAATGCGTTCATGCGCCCAGAGCGCTGCGAGCGCTGAGGTCGGCACCCAAAGAGCC
>JASAMX010033984.1:0-24103 GCA_030248175.1 Microlaimidae sp. YZB2_3
TATTTTTTTCTTTTAAATTAAGACTATTCGCATTTTATTTCATACACAAGTAAATTTTATCATTAAAAAGCAAGTATAAGATAAGTATTTATTCATTTTCACAAAACTAACACTAAAAAATTAGTTTTAAATTTGTCATTATTATTTAGCTCATATTTTAACAGGATTAACATTTAAAAAATGTTTAGGTTAGTTTTCTATTGTTATGGTGTACCAAATTCGATAAGTATAATTTCCAAAACACAATAACGAAAACAAACGACTATTTTTTTGTTGGGCTACTCATGTTAAATTAAAAGAAAAATAATAAAACAAAAAATAAGATTGAAAATTTTTTTTGTAAACAAAAAAAATTAAAAAGATCTCCCGTCCGCGGGATTCGAACCCGTCACTTGCTCAGTGGTGGGCCGAATTACTACCACTGAGCCATCGCAGCTTCACAGTTGCATAAACAGACTTATAAATAATCTTTTTTTTTTTGAAAATCGATACGTGCGCTAATAAGGGCGCGTCCTTTTTGTCCTAATAAGAACGTGCTCTTACTAGGGCGCGCCCTAATAAGAGCTATTACACGCCCTAATAAGGACCCCTTTTCACAAACAGGGTCTTAATTAGCACATCCGAGTGCCATAATAAAAACGAGCTTCTTATTAGGTTGCGACCTAATAAGAGCAGTCAATGTGTCTGAGAAATATATGAAGTCACATATTTTTCTTTTATGTTATATATTTTTGATTTTATTACGCAGCCTGAAGTCGGTGAAAAATACAGTTAGAGTGAATTGAATGTTTTGATTTTGTTTTAATTTAAACGTAGCGAACTGAATCAGTTTATTTTATAATTTACATAAGATCTCTAATATTTTCTAAAAGTAGTTTTTATGCTTTTTTAATACTTTTCTGCACAATAAATGACGTTTTCAAATATAAATTGGTATATTTTTATTTTTTTTTATTTTAACCATTTCAAGTATTTGGAAATTTTGGAAAGCATTTGAAATAAACTGCTGGCATTAATCCCACAACATTTAGTGTTTAAGTTATGTCGCTTCTTGATCGCATTCGAGTTTAGTAGCCTGGGTTTTTCGAGCAAATTTGTTGAGCTAACCACTGAGCCAAATCTTTGGTTTTTCGATTTCTTTTTATTTCTAGTTTTAGTAATATCCTTATAAAAAATTGCTCTATTTTAAATAATTGTCGTTTGAAAAACAATTTATTTTCGACACTTTTTTTAACTTCTTAAACTATACGAATTAAACTCCAAAATAAAAATACTTTTCTGTGTGTCTTGAATGTTACACCAATCAATCAGTACCAAATTTCATCCAAAAACAAATAAACACCGTTTATTTTTCTGCAGTTTTAATTCAATTTTTTAATAATATACATTTTTATTTCAGGCGCATAGTTATTTGGAAGAACTAAGGAAACGGATGCCAAGGGCAGATTTGTCTAAATATATTAAGAACCAGATTATCGAAAAGATCTACACAGAGCTGAACATGAAACCACCGGTACAGAAAAACGGTAATTCTTTAGAAAACGACGGGGATTTTGTACCGGAATCTATTGGACTTCGTCGCAAAATGGACCAAAATGACAATGACATTTTCAGCAATGGCACAGATGAATAATCAGTCAATTTGTGTGATTAAAAAGTTTTTTTTTAATATAAATTTTTATAATTTCAGCTTTAAAGATTTAAATGTAAAAAATTGTAACATAGTTATATTAAATTAAACAAATGCTGTTTTTTTAAATATTAAAAAATAAATGTGAAAGTATTTTATCACAAAACGCAGGGACTTCCGAGTCTAATCCAGGAATTTTGCCGGAACGCTTTGTAATTTGAACAAAATTTTAATATATTTAAAAGGGTACGAACTTTTTTGAATGTCTAACACGAACAGCAGAGTGACCTGTGCTTAAAATGCAAAACAACAAGCGGCTGTCAATTTTATTACGAATCTAAGAGGTTAACGGTCTGTACTTCTATTTTTTAATTAAAATTTTGCGTGATAACTCGCACACATGTGGATTTTAAAGAAAAAATTACTACTTGCTGCTAGTTCTCGTATCTAGCGATTTTTAATCCAGTATCAGTTTTATTGATGCAACCATGCACGAGTTTGAAAAGTTACATTAATAGTATTACCTTTTTACTAAATTTTGGAAAAAAATCATTGACAAACTGTTTTCTCAATTACTCCACGATTTTATTTTACTATAGTTAGCCTTCCAGGCTGAAATTAAGAGCGTAACCGCTCTCCGCCAGGAAGAAATAAACAATAAACCAGCGAGCGAGAAAAATTTTAAAGTTTTCGGCGGTTATGTAACCAATTATTATTTAGTTACGTAATGTGTTTCTCTGCTCGTGATATTTTCTCAAAAAACGAGTGGTTATTTACCACTCATCTATTTTCACTCTGATAGAATTTATCTTTAAGTGGTTTGTTAGTTTGTAAAGATATCCCAATTTTCCCATATAAAATGGAAATTGCTGTTCATATCATCTTGCACAATATTAGCACTCACTACTAATAGGGGCCAGTGCAGCATAATATGATTAAGGACAACCTTGTTAAAGGATTTGAGAAAAAGGTATGTTATGATTATTTTAGATATGTAACTACTAAAATATACATCCGATTGTTGATTGGTTCCAGTCTATCTGTACTTCCTTTCTGGACTTAAGACTTACCTTTGTGGAACAGAACCCTTTGCAAAAAATATTATTGTTAAACTAGTTAGTAAGCATGCAATAGGGTCTGGTTCCAGCTTTATACAATTTTATTAGTATTAATATCCATGCCATTTGCATTGATTCTTAAAATACTAAAACAGTTACAATAGCCCTCATATGTTTTTCTTTGCACCCCTCCTTGGTCCACCCGTAAGTGGTACCAATTTTCCTCAATGTAATATACACCCTCTAAATGGTGTTGTCATTGATAATTTGAATTGCAAGTAGAGGGGAAATTCCATGTCGATAATTGCATTACGTGTGTCACGGAGAAAACAACAGGAAGGTTAACTCCCGTAGTACTAAGGGAGCCGTTGGGACTCTTACAATACATAATATTTATGGAAACTATTGGTAAGCTAACTACATATATATTTTTAGATAATATATTGTTAATAAATTTATTTTTGTGATAAAAATTACATGCCAAATCATTATGTATTCAATACCAGGGGTTCACCTTTCCCCTACTAAGTGGTTAAGAATTGAATGAGTTGCCTTTTAAACACCATCTGTGATTGTTGGAAAACCGTGAATTTTACTTAAAAATTTTGACTATAACTATGTAATTTACACTATTTTGCAAATTTTATTGATTAAACACAAAATGCGCATACGATTATATAATAATGTTTACTGACTGATTAACTGATATAACTTATTATAAATGATATTTTTTGTATCAACCCTGTTGCACAAATAAATTAACACAATCAAGTTAAAATTGCACCCATTATTTACAATATCAAATACACATCTTGTTGCACAAAGTAATAAAAAATTGCAAAAACCTACGAATTTTAAGATAGCAAGTATTAAATCGGCCTTAATTCCTTGTTAAAATAAATTTAAAAAAAAAGAATTGTTGATTTTTGACTAGGAATGTGCTCGGATGACATCCGCGGATGCGGATTTTGGAAACAGAAATCCGCGGATGCGGATGTCTAGGAAATGCATTCTTACCATATCGTTTTTAGTTCTGGAGTGCATTTTATCCATATTGTTTTTTTTTAATTTTGAAAGAAAAAACAAGTAAAAAACGCTGATTTTAGCTAAAAAGCGTTTTTATTGCATTTCTGAGCTTTTTATGGCTAAAAAAACTCATTTAGACAGCAAAATTTTGGCTTAGAAAAGGTTAGAAATTTATAAAAAAATTAGTTATTAGCTAATTTCAGAATAAAAATAAGCAATATACTCATATCCGTGGATGTGAGTTTACAAATCCACGGATGCGGATGTAAAAAAAAGTGCGGATGTCTGCGGATGCGGATGTTGGGCACATCCCTATTTTTGACAAACGATTAAATACTAATTTGCTAAAACAAATTATAATAACTCAACTTGCGTTGCATTATACATCTTATTTAAAATCAATTATACTGAGCAATAACGGATCGCCAAACTGTATACAATTGTTCGGCATCTAACGTCCAAAGCTTGTTCAATAAATCCCAGCCCCGCTTTGAGGTTTTAAGAACATAATCGTTTTCGGGTCCAGGATTTTGTTGATAGGTGTACCATCCCAATGTCAGAGACTGAGCCAGACGTCCGCAGATGGCTAAATGCAAAAGTTGAAACTCCTCTGGTGAGAGCCGGTGGTGACGCAAATATCCCGCCAAGAGATGGCCCCCTCGTTCCAACTCAGCAACGTTCACATCATCCATCAGGGTCATATAACAAATTACCAAAGCGATTTCCAAAAAATAGAAAGATCGATGTGAGTCACAAAAATCCAAAATCCCGCAAATTTCTGCTGTTTTGTCAGATTTTATTGACACAAGCACATTGCTTTCGTTTATATCGCCGTGTATTTGTCCTAAATTACCTACTATAATGTTTTAATTCAAGAGATTTTTGCACAAATAATATTAACCATCACACTTAATCTTAAATAATACAAATTGGGCCAGACTAAGAAAGAATTCAGATTCGACTAATGCATTATTATAATTATAGTTTTTTTTCCATGATAATATTTTTTTAAAAATCTTCCTTAACACTTTTATAGCATTTTTAAGCTTTAAAAGCTTTATCCTGAACTTTAAAATTTAAATAGAATTAATGTTTTCAAACTTAAAAAAATTATACATAATATCGATTTTTAACAGTTAACTTTCATCACACTCTTTTAGAGTAAATAATTGCATAAAACTTAAAAAAAAAACTTGTTTTACTTCGTAAATTCCATCTTCTTGTTATTTTACTTTGTAAATTTATTCCGAAGCAAATTACAATGCTTACCGAAAGGAAAACTTGATTCACTTGCCGAAATTTCTTTTTGGAATTTATCCAAAATACTTGTAACTAAACGTTTTTTCTCTTCACTCGGTAAATGACCAACAAACGCCTTGGAATATGGTGCTTCACAAAAACTCCACATTGTTCGATATTTTTCATATATGGGAGCACTGAAGTCCTAGAAAAACAAAGCAATAATAAATTAAGTTGTCGTTAGCTTATACAGAAAATAATATTTACCAAAAACAAACAACAATTTAATCTTGTACGTGCAGTGCATTACACGGATAATTGGAATAAATAATTAAGACAATAATAAAGTCTGTAGAAAAATGATGTAGACTAGCCACGAACTTTAAAATATTGTATTTTAATAACAGAGAAAATACGAAAATCGCGTGAATTCAAGACGTCATAAAAAACATGAACGAGAAAATCCCGCTCAAATTTTTAAGAAATAATTGAATGAGCTTGTTCTAACAGAATACCAAGCGAATTTTCTTAACTTTTACGTACTTAAAAAGTTTTTTTTGTTGCGACAAAGGTTTTTTCACCGTATAGGCGATAGTGATGTCCATAAAAATAGTTCAGATTACAATTTATTATAGTACAACAAGACGAATGTTTTCCTTGAAAGTACTGAGTAAAGTCCTGTTTACTACACAACAATAATAATATTCTTCATTCCAGTAACTCATGAAAGCAAAAGAACGCAATTTTTTTCCTTAAAAGCATAGGTGGGCAACCTCCCGGATTTTTTTGGGGGGGATACAACTGACCCCCAAAATTTGAGAGGGGGGGGGTGGGTGTCCAAAATTTTTTTTAGGTATACCTCAAATACCCCATTTTTAGCGTTTTTAGTACTGGGACCCCCCAAATTTTTGGAGGAGTGTCCAGAGTACCCCCAAATTTAGGGGGGGGTGTCGGTTATAGTCAGGATTTTTTTGGGGGGTATACCCCAACCCTTCCCCCCTGCCCACCTATGCTTGAAAGTACAGAGTAAAAGGAAAGCAATTTATTTTAATCCGGTTCACGTTTTATACAATAAAAATGAAAATAAATATAAATACAAAACACACACAAAATATTAGTCTAAAAAAAACCAGATTATTATTTTATTTCAAAAAAGGAAATTCAATTAAATTAAAACATACTGCAGTTGCAGTTCGAAACCGACCAACCATGTTTCCCAGGTCAAAAAGTAACTGCGGACTGAGAGGAACTTTTTCCAAAACCGTTCCTGGAATATACTGGAATAATCGGCATGGCAACTTGTATTCTAAAATTAATTAAAAAAATATGTCAAATTTATGAAATACACTTATTTTGATTTTGTAATAATTAGAAAGGATTCTAACTCACGGCTGGCAAAAAGGAACTCCTCTAAGACCTAGCACTCACTCTGTCACTGTTACTACAACAAGAGTAAAGAAATGTCCTAAACTTTTACATCATGTAAACCTTTATTTGTCTCGAAACAATAAATTTATACACGTTGTTTTGTTATCTTAAACCAATATTGCTAATTTCTTTTAGCTGTTTGTTTAGTTTTTTGAAAGAACTTTAAATTATTTGCTCCAGTGATTTTATAGTATAGCCAGTGCAGGGCCAGCCGTCTCACTCGCATATCTATAATTTTTAGTAACAAAAACATCATTTGAAATACAGCTGAATATAAAAGTGGTTGTTTTCGTGAATATACAAAAGAAAAGAATTAAAAAACAACAACAACAAACCACATAAAAAACCAGTCAATACCAATACCTTTAATATTATTGTCGCAGTCGTTAATAGAAAATGAGGCTAGCACCCAACATTTTCCAGAAATCGATTTTTGAAGCTTGGGACAAGGAATATTATCAGTCTTACGTTCTATGTGCTCAAGTAGTGAACACTGACCATCTATAATTATTAGTTTTTTTTAATAAAAAGCCACAAAAATGACAGTGTTAAATTTGCACATAGGTACTGAAAACAATTTTTCAAAGATTTATTATTTAAATACACATTAATCTATTCTACTAAATTTACGGTGCACCCTATCCTTTAACTATGGATGCGCCAAAGATGTGCCATTCGTGAACATCTGGAATATTTTGAAAGCTTCATTTGCCAATTTTTAAACTAACATTCGCGGGTTTTTATTGTTTACTTTTAAAGTTGCCTAAAATGATATTGATAGACTTATAACTCCTTTCACATTAAAGTTTCGAGGTCTAAATGCGTGTTTAAACAATAAAAAAACCAAAAATCCTATAAAAATCATGTTTTTTTGTTAAAAACTAGTGTTTTTATTTTTTCGTTAAAATTGAAAAAGCAATAATGGATAAATTTTCCTTTTGCCATAAAACAATGCGGTAAAAAAAAACGTTTTTGAGATAATAATTGCTTTTTTTGGGGTTAATTAATCTATCCACTTTTACATTTCAGATCAACCTATATAATAATAGCATTATTTGGTATTTATAATAATATAGCATCACAGTGGTCAGTGGCGTGTCCAGGGGGAGGGCGGGGGGCTACAGCTCCCTCCACCTGAAATCCGGCGAAGCCGGATTTTTTCGTGAGGGGGGACCCTTACTTTTTTTTGAATTTTGGGAGAAAAATTTTTTCTTTAATATTAAGAAACTTTCCTGATGCCTTCCAAAAGCATATTAATAGTCAAACCAAAAACCAAACTTTCTCCGCTTCGCGGGTAGTTCATATTAAACAACTTATCTTAGTTTTTAGATTTGAAATCGATTATGCCGTTCAATAATTAAGGCATACATGTTAAATTAAACTACTATAAACACTATTAACCTTTTATTAACGTTTTAAACACATGTTTTAAATCTAAAAAAGGATAAAAAAACCTTGAATTTTGTAAAAAACATCATCTGGAATTAAAATTTCTAGTGTATTTTAGCGCCTTTAAATGAAAAATTTTCTTCCCCGGGGGCAGAATGCCCCCCGAACCCAACTGACAAGGAGCTCTGTGTCTGCCACTTGATCCCGCTGGGAATTTTCGCCCCCCAGACCCCCTTCCCCTTAAATGAAATCCTGGTCATCATCGACATCACTGTGGCATCATCGGTTACTGACGAACTAAATGTTTTGCATTTAAATAGCACTGATGACAATTCAGGACTAAAAGCCTACCTATAAGACTGGGAATACTAGCTTCTTTCAAATTCGTTAGTTTAAATATGTAACCATGAGGGCAAATTTCATCCAGAAATGGATTCACTCCAACGATTGAGCAACCTTTGATATGACAGTTATAATCGTCATAACCGTCCAGTTTGTTCATTTGACTAAAGCCAATGCCATAGTGGTCTGTTAAAATAGCTTGTACAACCTTGGTCGGAGGATGCGGCGCCTGACAGGATTCTCCGGGTTTAAGCCAAACAGATCGATCCATGGCTAAAACATCTTAAATAGGTATTTTTGCAATTTAACCGATTGCAATTAAAGGGGCGGTATAGAATCAAAATTTTTGTTTTCGAAAAGCTTTTCACTCAATTTTGCAATTGAGGCAATTATTGATATTTTAGTAATAAATGTTTTTGCATGAAAAATTATAACATAGCGTACTTCATTTTGACACCTTGATTGTGAATTTCAACAAGGTTATTTAACGAGATAACTTTTAATTGTTTTTACATATTGTTGGTAAAACATAGTAAGCAGAAAAGGAAGTAGAGCTCAGGCTTATTTTTGTGCTAGTTTCATAAATAATACTCTTTTTTGTAAGCCAATTTAATGTCTTAAAAATAAAATAGAGTAATATAAAATATATTTTGGGCACAAATTAAGCTTAAAATTGCTAGTTAGTTAGTTAGTTAGTCGTGCACCACTTATGGGCAAAATTCCAGAACTCTCTCCACTTTAAATGACTGCTTTTAAATTTGATATTTTCTAGATTATTTAATCGATACTGCGGTAAACGGGAATCGAGTCCCCCGCATAAAAAAACGGGAATCGGGTCCCCCGCAATAAAAAATCGAAAAAGGGAATCGAGTCCCCCACAAAGGGAATCGGGTCCCCCTTCTTATATGAGGTGTGTGTTTTTTTTTATTACGTAAACAGTCGTTCATTAAATATTTAAATTTGTTGATATTTTATTACATTACAGATATTTAGTTGTATTTCGTTCTTTCGTACGTAGCACGAAGTACATTTTGTACTGTACCTTAACTATAACTCAATTTCAACAAAGATTCCTGATTTTTTGTCTTAAACAAATAAAACTTACTTTTATGTATTTTAAACTCGTGTGTTGCATAAACTGTGGGTTGCAAATCAATTTTAATTTAAGTTCTTATGTATTTTCAGGTATAAATACAGAATGTTTTCTGATACTACTGGGTGTTTTTAATTATTCGCATTTTAAACTTTAATAACTTTATATTTCCTGTACGGATCATAATAACCCGTTAAATTAACAAATTAAAGTCCATAATCAATCCAGTTTTAAAATTTTGTTCAAGTTTTGTGAAGCTTTTCATATTTCTTCAAATTTTTACAAAACACATTTATGAAAATTTACATCCAAAATCTACATGTTGTTGTTGTTGAATAACCTGAAACTTATCTTTTCTATGCAGATTATGCAAAGGGCAGGCGCTAAGACAAGCCAGGAGAGGCAAAAATGTTTCACCCCTACGGTTAAGACTCTTCGTCCAACATAATAATGATGTTGGCAACCTTTACCGCTAGAGTGTTCACTACATGCAGTGTTCACCCATTCCGAGGTCTTTGTCTAAAGGATTTTTTAAGTCGCGCCTAATATTGATCTTACTATTTAACGTCGTACATGGTCAGTATAGGTGTTCCTGCAAAGCCAGTGCTACAAACTCCACACACAATAGAGCTGTATTTGTCCACTGGTTTGCTAGATGGAAAACTGCCATATGTGGCCGACGTACAACAACAAACACTCTAGCCATGCCACGCTGGACACATTTCTATAAAAGAAAAGATCCAGCAACCAGGTTTAGGTGGTAGTGGAACCCGTAGGCCCGTTAGGTGCTGCCCGAAGGTCAGCACAGTCCTGGTGGCTCAATGGCACTCCAAAATCTACATGTACATGGAACAGTCAGATCTACGAAAATTTATATCTGGACTGCGTATGAACTTAGTTTGTTGCTTTTAATTTTTATTAAGAACCATCGGGAAATAAACACTTAATAAATTTAAAAATGTAAAACATCAAAGAAACACTCTTAAATATAACACAAAAATATGACAAAATGTAAAATTTGGTATATTAGCCCAGAATAAATAAATAATATTACGGGATATTATTGAGCGCGAGTATTTAGTAATAAAATTAAGCGGACAGTAGAGAGAGATTGATCATATTAGACAATAGACTAAACAAATTATGGTGTTCTTAGCTTTCCAAAAATGTCTTATAGCGAGTTTTAAAGAAATCAAAAAATTATGATAATTTTAAAAAGCTGAAAAAAAATTCAAAATTTTTTCTAAATAAGCGGCCTCATTACGAAAAACAACAATAAAATCTGAGCGGTTTTTGGACAAAGTTAGCTATATTTTACTTGCCTATAGTTACAACATCAAAATAATAGATATTAGATTATAATATTCGTTTATATTTCTAATATTTATTTCCAATTAACTTACTTAAGAAAAACTGGACGCAATGTGACTGTTTAAAAAAATATTCTCAAAAAATATTAACAGAAATTTAGAAATATTAAATTAAAAAAATTAAAATTTAAAAATTAAAATTTCTTTATAAATAAGCGATATTAAAATATCCGCTTATATTAAATTTCCTTTAACATTTTTGAGAATATTTTTCAATATTTTCATATTCCTTTTAACATTTTTTTGAGAATATGTTAAACAATCAATCTTATTTTTAAAATCCAAACTATAGTTCTGGCGGAAAATTAGTTTGCGAATTGCACGTTTGAGGAAATCAAAGCGTTTTGTCATTAGGGTAGTGCATTTAATTTCGGCACTTTTTCGTTTTTCCAATGTAACTTTTTACTGTATGGCCCAATTTTCATGTTTGATAGCTCATTTTAAAGCTTTTACGATACTGCGTTGCGTCATAAAAGTTTCACTGTACGAAAGTTGTTTTTTTACTTAATTAAATTAGTTTTTAAAAAATGGAAAATTGCCGAAATTAAATGTATGCATTTAATTTCGGCACTTTAAAAACAATCGATTGTTATTAAGTCAAAAAATCATCATTTTCAAAAATTTAAAAGCCTTTCGTTATCTCCAGACAGTTTTCTTTAATTTAAGCTTCTACTTGTTGTTCAACATGTAACTGGCAAAAAGTTACAGCTAAAATGCCAAATGGTATCAAATTGAGCAAAATTTGGGAAAAAAGTGCATTTAATTTCGGCACTTTTTAAAAGAACCCCTATAATCGAGTTTAAGTGCAGTGCTATGACCCCAGCGTTGTCTTTTATCTATTTACAACTACAATTTAACACCCGACCACTTAATTCAACCCGTTTTTACCTACAGCAATATGTGTGCCGAAATTACACTATTTTATTTTATAACGATTGCTCACCACAGACGCAACGTAGAACCACGGGGACTAAAAATTCGGAAAATAAACTAAATTTTACCTGGACAGTTTAATTTTTAAACCAATTTATTGCGTAATCATGAAATGCCCCATGTTCTAAAAACGAGTAACAATTTTATTTTTTATAAATCACACAATTTCACATGAAAATATCATAACATAACAAATAAAAAACTCACGACAGTTATCTACATATAATTAGCTCTCATTTGAGCTATCAAACGTCGTATTCCGTCCATGCCGAAATTAAATGCACTACCCTATGATTTAAAGTAAAACATTAAAAATAGAACCTGCTTATGCCATGGTGGGTGACCGCTTTGCCTGTGTAAATAAATAATGCCATCTTTTCAGTTTGATCTTTATCATGCGGTTGCGTTACAAAATTTTTGCTTATAAGAAGTTTTTTCTCCTTCATGTTTCGTTTCAGCGTTTTCTTTTTCTTTACCCTCTTTTCATTATATTTAAAAATTTTTTTTTTCAATTTATTCCTCAATCCTTTGGATTTTTTTTAATCCAAAAGTCGTTCAGATTTTATTGTTGTTTTTATCATAATGAGCCGTTTATTTACAAAAATTTGATCAGTTTTTATTCCAAAATTATTCTAGTTTTTTTGATTTGTTTAAATTTAAAACTCGGTAACATTTTTCAAAAGCTAAGAAAACGATATTTTTTTAGTTTACCAATATTGTCTAATATAAACATTCTATTGTCCGCCTGATTTTATTAAGTCAGATTTTTTGATTAGGTTTTTTTTAATTTCTTTAAACTTGCACAGACAGATGTTTAGATGATATGCTTCATTTAAACAGCGTCGCGTATTTAGCTTTATCAACAGCGTCGGTTTTTATTTGTTGTTTGTAATAATAAGCGTGTTTATTTATAAAGAAATTTTAAAAATATGTTTTCAATATTTTGAACCAAGAGCGATAAGTTCCATCAACAACGGTGTTCGATTTGAATGGAACTTCACTCTATGTTTTGCTTTTAAGAAAGGTTGTTTGCTTAAAGGTGCGGTGCGGAGTCAAATTTTTTGTCTTTGAATTTAATAATTTTTTTGTGAAAACCTTGCCCCTGCCCCCCATAGCCCACAAAATTTTTTCAACAAAATATCTCCAGTGGTTCAGGCATAAATGAACACGGTCAAAAAGCTAGGGGGGGGGTGTTTACCCTGGGTAGATGAAATTTCAAAATCTAGGAGGGGGGTCCTAGGGGGGGTCGAACCCCCTAGCTTTCTAGGGGGGTCCACCCGGGGTGGAAGATTTCAAAACCTAGAGGGGGGTCAGGTGAGGTCCGATTTCTGAAACAAAACACTTTTAAATTATTAAATATTTAATAATAGTTTTTTTATAAAATAATACTACATTTTATTGAATAAAAAGCAATATTTAGGTATAAAAAGGGTGGAAAACATGAATTTGTGTTAAAAATTCACGTTTTTGGAATAAAATATAGTATAAGAAAGTACTTAAAATTTCCTCGAGAGAGGAAGGGGGGGGGGGTCCAGATTTTAAAATCTAGAGGGGGGTCAGGGGTAAAAAATTTGAAAACTTGGGGGAGGGGGACCCCTGGATTTTTTTCTAGGGGGGGGGCCCCAAAATTTCGAGAGTAGGGGGGGGGGGGTGGACCCCACCCTATCCCCCCTTGTTCATTTATGGGTTCAGGAGTCTTAGAAATTTTAGAAAAGCGAAAACGTCCTTTGGACACGCCAAAACATCATTTGGACTTTTTTTGGATGAAGTATAAATCCCACTTAAAATTTGTCCTCTGGAGTCCAAAGGACGTTTTGACGCTGTGTTTGTCCTTTGGACTTGGTTCAAAGGATGTTTTTTTCATAAGTATGAACCAAAACTTTAGAACTTTCATTGGGATCACTGCAGAATAATAATATGTCTTAAGGGCAAGTTGTTAAAGAATTTTCGGAAAGAATTATATTACAAATTATCATTGGCATTACTAAATAATTTTATCCTTTTGATTGGTTGTTCATCAATCTCCAATATAGTTCAATATTAATCGAATCCTTTGCGATATTACGTCTCTTTTTCTGCCTTATATTTTGTTTAACTAATTTAACTATTTTTTAACAATTCGTGCAATGTTTGCAAAAATATAAATAAATAAATAGACACTTATTTTAGTTATTTTAAAAGAATTTTGGCCAAATAACCCAAAGCATTATAAACTAAACTGTTTATTTATTAAAAAAATTTTATTGAATTAACATAAACAAATGATGGAACAATAATATTCTTACTGCAATAACTTCAGAAAAATGTTTACACAAAATGCATGCTATTAACCATAAAATATAATTTCTCGGTGCTATGGATTTTATTTGAAAAGTCTAGCTTCAAAATGTTCAAAAAAGTTTTTAATTTTTTTCAAACAGGTTTTTCAAAAGACGTTAAAAAGTTTTATAATTCAATCATTTTTGAATTATTTTCAAGTGACTTTAATCGTTTTTTGTATCTTTTCCACTCATATTGATTGGAAACTACTTCAGAGAATAAGACTGAAAGATCAATGGCAAACTTCTTCAAGTGTTATTAATAACGCAGACGATTTCGTTTCAAAGTCTTGGCAATCAAAAGAAGACCAGAAATGCACTTTCAGTAAAATAGTTCGTAAAAAAGGACTTTTTTGCAGTTTTTAGCTTATTTAAATGCTTTTTAAGCCACTTTAGACCTATTTTAACTAATTTTCTTTTTTTGCCCTATTGTTTTCTCTCCTTTTCCTCCATTTTTTCTCTTTCTCCCCTGCTTTCCCCCGCGTTTCAAAAAAGTTGCTCCCTGTGCCCCCCGTTTTGGAATTGCCCCCCCCCAATAAAATCCCGGGGGGCAGTGCACAGGTCTGAGTTTACGTAATACATATTAGAAAAACCAATACATAGCACAACATATTTACAGATAATTTTGACTATGAGATCTTCTTTGGTATAACATAGTACTATTCACTTATATATAACACGTAGTTATCACACATTTATAATATCTTTGAGCACGAGAAGGTAAAACGAAGTTCAACAAAAGTTATCATCACTAAAATAGACCTGTGCACTGCCCCGCCGATGTTTTTATTGGGGGGGGGTTAATTCCAAAACAGGGGGGCACGGGGGGCAACTTTTTTGAAACGGGGGAGGGCAATAAAACGTGAAGGGCAAGCAGGGGAGAAAAAAAAGAGAAAAAAAGAAGGGAAAAGGAAAAAAAGGGACAAAAAAAGCGAAAATAAGGTAAAAATAGGTCTAAAATGGCTTAAAATACATTGAAATAGGTTAAAAACAGCAAAAAATTCGCGATGATGGTGTTATCATAGGTCAAAAATGGCGTCATAGTTTTAGGGTGCTTTTTCATTTTTTGGCGGTAGGGGGGGAATAAAACGGGGGAGGCAAATCCTCCAATAAAGCGGGGGGCATTTCACCGTGCACAGGTCTGCTAAAATCGACATAGACGTAAAGCTATAAAAGCAGACTAACTTGATAATAGATACAACGGAAAGCAAGGTTAAATACAATAACAAAATAAATGTTAAAACTGAAAAATGATTTATTTTTAATGGTTTATTGTAAAACTGATTGAGGGCAGGATAATATTGTTGTTTTTACGACTTGTTTTATAAGTTTTAAAAAAAAGTTTACAAACATCTTAGAAGCTTGAAATAATTTCACAGCAGTAAAATCAGTAGTTTGTTTAGCAAAAAAGACATAAAACAGTATTAAAAAAGCGTGGCAATTGTGTTTATATGTAAAACGGAGCATTGTTATTGATCTAGACGCGTATCTTATCAATTAAACCGCAATAAGTTGTGAGCTCCTTTCCTATAATAATTATTTTTAAAACTAGCGATCTTTTTTAGCTAGCAGAATTTTAAATTGCGCACGGCAAGCAATGTAAATTTCCCACCTTTAACTTACCAACTAAAGCCCAATTTAAAATAATAGGATATATTTTTACATAAACTAGTATAATTTGCAATTTTATGATTTTTTTAATACTTTTTCTCTATCCATGCTTCTATGTGTACTGCGGAACTCATTATTAAATGTGTATTTAAATTATAACTTTGAAAATAAAATAAATCATACTTCAACGATCAATATTATAACATTCGTAAAACCAAAAAGTCAAATTCAGATGAATATTTTAAATAAAAATAAATAATATTACAAACAATTTTGATTAAATGCTTTTAAAAAATAACATTTTTAAGATTGTTTTAAAACATTATTATGCTTTTGGCCAACAAAAACAGTTTGGTGAACTTTTTTAAATACTTAACAAAACTACTCGTAAGGACTAGACTTTTTTCTTAAAATTCTTAGTACAAAAAAAGAGAAGTAAAACTTAATTTATAGAAAAGCTAAGCGATATACTAATTAACTCAAAGAATCAAATACTAAAATAAAAATAGCATTTAAGTAGGATAACTAAGCACTTTCCTGACTTTAGCAAGACATTCTCCTTCCATGGGAGGCGTGGTTTCTCGAGCGAAAAAACTGCTTTGTGTCCGCTAAAAACAAAATAACAACCTATTAAAAGCAAAAATATTCGTGAATTCGCTATTTAACTGTGACTTTTGCTATTTTAAATAATCATGGAAAAGTTGGAGAAATAGTTAACACTTTATAGCGTCAATGCATATAATAATTTTACGCTGTTGTGGTTTCTTAAATTAAAAATATATTATTTTACTCTTACTTTTCCAGGAGTCCATGTTTCTTTCTGGCACCACACTTCAAAGGCAAGAATAGCCTGCCTTTGCATAGATGTGTTACTAGTTGAGCGCAGGTAAACAGTTACTTGTAGAAATGCCATATGTTTAGCGTGATCAAATGGCATCTAAAATTTTTGATATATACAATAATACAAAACGCAAATCATGTTTTTTTGTACATTTTAGTTTATCGAAGACATTTATAATTCTTTTAGAAACCAATGTCTTACTTGAAATGAGCTTTTACTTAAAAAGTTAGAAAGTAGATTTCTACCATACCAAATAAACTTCAAAATCGTTTTTTTAAACAAAAACAAGCAATTTTTGTCAAAAAAAAACAAACCCATAACAAATTGAAATTCATTTTGTAAATAAAAACTAAAATTTGTACAAAACTCATATGGGCTGAAAAATTTCCAGGCTAACGCTAACATCGCTTCATACGGAAGTTTTATTTTTGTGTAGTACGTTAGCTATACATTAATATATTTATTGTCTAAATCAACCTATCTGTTAGTGAAATATGCCTAATTAAGTTTTTTTTCAGTACACATCATTTTTGTCATAACCTTATAGTTAACGGTATCGAGTTAAAAGATGGTATTAAAAGATGCGAAAGCGCGGTTTCACTAGACTCGAACTTTTCGTCAAAATTTTGTGGTTTGTGGCAGGCTGCCGCCAGAGGTTTTGGCCGCTTAACGCACACCGATTCACCTCTCTCTGACAGCAGAACCTTAGTACATACATTACTATAAAAGGAGTGACTAGATATAAATAAAACCAAACTTGTGGCAGGTTTTTTGTAGAGGGTTAGTGTCAAAACTGTTTGTTTTTTGTATAGAAATCCCAATCTCCCTATATAAAATGAGAATTGCTGTTCATATCATCCCACACAATATTAACTACTCACTAGTAATTTGGGCCAGTGCAGCGTGATATGACTAAGGACAACCTTGTTAAAGGATTTAAGGAAAGGGAATGTTATGATTATTATTGTAACTACTAAAATTGTTCTGGATCAATTGTCTGTCTTGAGCATCTTGATTGAGTAATTGTCCTGATCATCTTGATTCATCGTTTGTTTCCCCAATTTTATTCGTCAAATTAAACCAATCCAATTCCGCGCACTTACCTTTGCATCAGTAGTTACAAAAGCCCAATAACAGTAGTTTTTTTAAACACTTAAAACCATACATGGGCAAGTTGGTCCGGAGTGGGGGGGGTTAAACCCCAAATTAGGGGGGAAGGGTTAAAATCCGAGAAACGCAAAATACCCATATCGTTTTTTCTTCTGGAGTGCATTTCACCCTTATCGTTTTTCGATTTTGAAGGAAAAATAGGTAAAAAACGCTAATTTTAGGTGAAAAAGCCTTTTTATAGCATTTTTGAGCTTTTTATTGCTTAGAACATTCATTTTAACCTCAAAACCTAAGTTTCGAGGCAGTTAGAAGTCATTTTAAAGACATTTTTTGTCTTCATTTTTCCAAAATTGGGGGGGGGTTAACCTTTTCTCCCCCCCACTTCTGAGTGGGGGGGGGTTAAACCCCCCTTCTCAGAATTTGGGGGGAGGTTAACCCCCCCAACCTCCCCGTGCCCATGTATGCTTAAAACATAATTGAGAAGTATTAACGATTCAACCAAATTGAATAAATTATGAAAGCTCGTTAAAGAACACAGAATTTCCGAATTTTCTATAATGTTTTAAAAAGATGTTTGAAGTAAAAATAGAGATACTGGAATTTAAATTTTCAAAAACAATAATTAAGTATTCACCTCACTGTCCTTTAAATGTTCGGTAATATGGCTATCATTTTTGTGATCATAAAAGCTGACGACACTAAGTGGATTCTTTTCGTTGAGACCTTGGTCCATTGTACACAACTAAAACAAAATTAGTTTTTTGAAAAAAAAGAGGAAAAAAAATGAGAAAACAAGAAAAAAGAAGAAAAACTGCGAAAAACAGACTTGCGCACTGCCCCCGGTGTTTTATTGAGGGGGAGCAATTTTAAAACGGGGTGGGCACGGGGGCAACTTTTTTGAAACGGGGGAGTAGGCAATAAAACGTGGGGGCAAGCAGGGGAGAAAGAGAAAAAAGGAAAAAAAGGGATAAAAAAGGCAAATTTAAGTAAAAATAGGTCTAAAATGGCTTAAAAAGCATTGAAAAAGGGTAAAAATTAAAAAAAATGGCGATGATGGCGTCAGGTCAAAAATCGCGCCATAATTTTTGGCTACTTTTTCATTTTTGGGCGAGGAGGGGGGCAATAAAACGGAGGGGGGCATAGCCGCTAAAATCCGGGGGGGGGGCATTTCCAGAATGTGCTCAGGTCTGCCGAAGTGAAAAGTGAGAACAATGTAAAATCAGACTTGTGCACTGCCCCCGGGTTTTATTGGGGGGTCGATTCCAAAATACGGGGGCAAACTTTTGAAAACGAGGGGGTTGAAATAAAACGGGGGGCGGCGGGCAAGCAAGAGAGAAAGAGAAAAAAAAGAAACAAAAAAAGCTAATTTAATTAAAAAAAGGTCTAAAATGGTTTAAAATAGGCTAAAAACTGCAAAAATTTCACGATTATGGCGTCATAAAGAAGTCAAAAATGGCGCCATAATTTTGAGCACTTTTTATTTTTTAGTGGGGGGGGGGAAATAAAACGGTGGGGGCATTTCCAGACCGTGCACAGGTCTGTAAAGGTGTAAACGTTCGAGGAACAAGTTACTCTGGCTAGGATGAACTAGGATTATGATTTTCAAAATTACTAAGAAAGCATGATTATTTAGAAAAAATAGTCTGTTTTTTTATTATGAAACAGTACCTTCAAGTTATGCCAATTTGAGGTTTCAAGAAAATATTAAAATTTTATTTACCTACAACAAGAAAAATAATTTTTAGTAAAACGACCTGTTTTCAAATTGAAAACAAATACTTTCATTTTCATATCAGAAAAGACTGGCTAACTGCGCAAAACTACAACAAAATATTTAGAACTTTAAATAACAAAAAAAAAGTTGACAGCTAATTAAAACAAAATATCTCAAAACCGGTTTGTGGTTTGTGGCAGGCTGCCGCAAGAGGTGTTGGCCGCTTAACGCACACCGATTCACCTCTTTCTGACAGCAGCATCTTAGTACATTACTATAAAAGAAGGCACTAGATATAAATAAAACCAAACTTGTGGCAGGTTTTTTGTAGAGGGTTAATAGGGGTTAGTAGAAGTTAAAAAATACTTGATAATAGGGATAAATAGATTTTCTAAAGTTTATAATTGTAAGAAGTACAGATAAATTAGAGTCCCTATTAGTTGTTTATACACCGGTGGAATTCCAGGCGTTTAGGCTTGACGCATTCTTAGATACAGTTTTATTCTGTTTCATTTTGCCTGAGAATTAAACAAAATTTAACTTGACCTGAAAAACTAAAAAAAAATAAAAACATATAGCCAATGAAACACAAAGTGCACAAAATTATAATAAGATAGAAACCTACCTGTTACTGCCTGCAGAGGCAAAAGCAAGACAGAATACAAACATACAATACATGTTCATTCAAGCCAAAAATGCAAAAAATAAAGTAAAATTGCATATACTTGAGCACAAAATACACACACATAAACAACCAGAAATACACCATAAATGCACCCTAAATACCACCATTACCCTTATAATTACGCAATACAAATACATACATGGTACAAACTAGCGCACATACACATAGACTGGCGCATATACACGTGGACACACACACACACACACACACACACACACACACACACACACACACACACACACACACACACACACACACACACACACACACACACACACACACACACACACACACACACACACACACACACACACACACACACACACACACACACACACACACACACACACACACACACACACACACACACACACACACACACACACACACACACACACACACACACACACACACACACACACACACACACACACACACACACACACACACACACACACACACACACACACACACACACACACACACACACACACACACACACACACACACACACACACACACACACACACACACACACACACACACACACACACACACACACACACACACACACACACACACACACACACACACACACACACACACACACACAACACACACACACACACACACACACACACACACACACACACACACACACACACACACACACACACACAACACACACACACACACACACACACACACACACACACACACACACACACACACACACACACACACACACACACACACACACACACACACACACACACACACACACACACACACACACACACACACACACACACACACACACACACACACACACACACACACACACACACACACACACACACACACACACACACACACACACACACACACACACACACACACACACACACACACACACACACAAACACACACACACACACACACACACACACACACACACACACACACACACACACACACACACACACACACACACACACACACACACACACACACACACACACACACACACACACACAAACACACACACACACACACACACACACACACACACACACACACACACACACACACACACACACACACACACACACACACACACACACACACACACACACACACACACACACACACACACACACACACACACACAAACACACACACACACACACACACACACACACACACACACACACACACACACACACACACACACACACACACACACACACACACACACACACACACACACACACACACACACACACACACACACACACACACACACACACACACACACACACACACACCCATGAGCGCATGTATGGATAGACACAGATAAACAAACACTACGGCGTAAGCACACGCCCAACCACACGCACACACACCATAGGTGTTTTTTTTTGGGGGGGGCAGAGGGGTGCACCCGCCCTAGAGCCAAAATTTTGGACCCCCCCCTAGAAAAAATTCAGGGGGCCCCCCCTTCCCCCCCAAAGCTCGAGAGCGGTCCGGCCTGAACCCCCCTATCGAGGCTGACCCCCTCCCCCCCGACCAATTTGGAAGTATATTTTTTTATTTACTGTCAAAAACACGGTTTTTTAGTTAAAAACAGTGTTTAAATACACTTTTTAGGCCTAAATAGGCTGTTTTAATACATAAAATTCAATATTAGACCTAAAAACACTTAAATTATTGAGTTAAAAAAAGTTTGCTGAAAAATTGGACCCCCTGACCCCCCCTAAATTTGAAATCTCGCACCCGGGGTCCACCACCCTAAAAAGCCAGGGGGGTCCGGACCCCCCCCCCAGACGTGTGCACTGCCCCCCCCGGGGTTAAAACGGGGGGGGCAATTCCAAAACGGGGGGGCACGGGGGGGGCAACTTTTTGAAACGGGGGGGGGGGGGCAATAAAACGGGGGGGGGGCAAGCAGGGGGTAAGAAAAAAAGAGAAAAAAAGGAGAAAAAAAGAATGGAAAAGGGAAAAAAGGGACAAAAAAAGCGGAAATAAGGTAAAATTAGGTCTAAAATGGCTTAAAATACATTGAAATAGGCTAAAAACTGCAAAAAATTCGCGATGATGGCGTCATCATAGGTCAAAAATGGCGTCATATTTTTAGGGTACTTTTTCATTTTTTGGCGGGGGGGGGGGCAATAAAACGGGGGGGGGGGGCAAATCCTCCAATAAAACGGGGGGGGGGGCATTTCCAGACCGTGCACAGGTCTGCCCCCCCCTAAAAAATTTTGGCCTTCCACCCGGGGGTGGACCCCCCCCTAGCGGACCCGACCAAAAACACCTATGACACACAAACAAACACACACACGCACGCAAGCACACACACACATATACACACACACGTACACACGCACAGAGACACACGCACAGACACACACACACACACACACACAAACAAGACTAACCTCACATACAATTTAAGAATGAGCTTAATAGT
The DNA here is from genome assembly GCA_030248175.1 of Microlaimidae sp. YZB2_3. Taxonomy (NCBI): domain Eukaryota; kingdom Metazoa; phylum Nematoda; class Chromadorea; order Desmodorida; family Microlaimidae; species Microlaimidae sp. YZB2_3. The sequence goes on from JASAMX010033984.1 coordinate 22,255, forward strand.
AAACAACTAAGCAATACCAAAAAAGGGGGCCAGCAGTGCAAGCAGTGGCGTGCCCAGGGGGAGGGGGCGGCCGCCCCCCCTCGAAATCCGGCGAAGCCGGATTTTTTTCGTAGGGGGGACCCTTACGTTTTTTGAATTTTGAGAGAGAAAATTTTTTTCTTAAATATTAATACAGAAACTTTCCTGATGCCTTCCAAAAGCATATTAATGGTCAAAAAACCAAATTTTCCCCGTTGGCGGGTAGTTTAAATTGACAATTTATCTCAGTTTTTCAATTTCAAATCGATTTTGCCGCTCAATAAGGCATCATAGGTGAGCACGGTCGGGGAAGCTAGGGGGGGGGGTGGTTACCCGGGGTAAATCGAATTTTGAATTCTAGGAGGGGGGTCCCAGGGGGGTCCGGACCCCCCTAGCTTTTTAGGGGGGTCGACCATGGGTGCGAAATTTTGAAATCTAGAGGGGGGTTTGAAATCTAGAGGGGGGTCAGGTGGGGTCCGGTGTCCAAAGCAAAACAGTTTTAAACCATAATAACTTTAATAATTGTTCTTTTTATAGGATAATACTACATTTTATTGAATAAAAAGCCATATTCATGTATAAAAAGGGTGTAAAAGCATGAATATGTGATGAAAATTCACGTTTTTGGAAGAAAATTTAGTATAAAAAAGATACCTAAAATTTTCCCGAAAAGGGAGGGGGGGGGGTGAGATTTCAAAATCTAGAGGGGGGTCAGGAGTAAAAAATTCGGAAATTTGGGGGGAGGGGGGCCCCCTAGACGAAAATCTAGGGGGGCCCCTCTAGGGGGCCTCAAAATTTCGAGGCTAGGGGGGGGGGTGCCCCCACCTGCCCCCCCCCCCTTTCTCACCTATGTAAGGCATACATGTTAAATAAAACTACTCTAAACATTATTAATCTTTTATTAACGTTTTAAACACATGTTTTAAATGGATAGAAATAAAAAAACCTTAAATTTTGTTTTAATTCTCATCTGGAATTAAAATTTCTAGTGTATTTTAGCGCCTTAAATTAAAAATTTTCTCCTCCCGGAGAAGGCGCCCCGGACAAGGCGCTCTGCCCTTGACCCCGCTGGGGGGCTCTCGCCCCCCCAGACCTCCCATTTCTGGGGGGGCTGCCGCCCCCCAGACCCCCCTCAGGGTTAGTATGTACCCCCCCAGACCGCCCCCCCCCAAATGAAATCCTGGGCACGCCACTGGTGCAAAGTGATTGAATATTTGATTAAATTTGGTTTTGAATATTAGCTGTAAAAGGTGAGTGTTTAGAAAAATAGAGCAACATTAAATTTTTGTTATAAAAAAGAATATTATAGAGTACTACAGGTGCTACGTACAGAGCCACTTAACGACTGAGTCAATTAAGTGTAGCCGTTAAGACAGAAACACACCAAAAGAGGTATGTTTGGCCTTTTACGGAAATTTTCTGTGATTTTATAACGGTGATAAAAATAAACCATTTGTCAACCCTCCTTCTTACGCCTGGAATTTAGACAGGCGCTCCTGGCTTGGGACAGGCATCAACCCTACAGTGCAGCCGGTGGCGGAATTCAAAACCGGTTTAAATAAATATCAAACAAAAATACCTTTACTGCTATTAATTTTTCAGGCACTTCATAACCAAATCGATCGTTAGCTATGTTGCTGATTCCTTTCGAAATACTAGCTTCTGTCCATTGCACATTCTAAAAAAGTTAAAATTTTTTAAGTAAGTTAACACGGAGCTTTGAAATGGAATAAAAATAAATACTACTGCCGTATCTTCAGAATCTATAATCAACTGTTTAGGTACATAATTGACAGTGCCATTTCTTGTTATCAGGGACGTACCCAGAGTT
>JASAMX010033989.1:0-12066 GCA_030248175.1 Microlaimidae sp. YZB2_3
TTGATAAAATTCACCCTAAAATGGTAAAACCGGTTGCAGCTTACATAGCCCCATCATTGACTAAACTTTTAAACAGGTCATTAGAGGAAGGTTCATTTCCAAATGATGGGAAAACAACATACATAACTCCTATTCCCTTAAGTTCAGAATCCATCAAAAGCTGATTTTAGACCAATATCTCTTACATCTGTTGTGGCTCGTGTTCAAGAATCGCATGTTTTCTCATTTCTTCAAGAGAAAATAGAAAACTGGATTTCTCACATTCAGTTTGGATTCAGATATTTTCGAAGCACTATTGATGCAATTCGTCGTTACTATGGCAAAATGAGCCACTGTCATTATAAAATACACATGACTGTGACTCATTCTGTAATTAATATGGTCCTATTTTAAACTTAAAATGAGTCACAGGCACACATATTTTATACGAACTCTGGCTCATTTTGCCGTAGTAACGACGAATTGATCTTCTTGAAAAATATGTTTTAGATGGATTTGAGTCGTGCAGGGCCAATAACAAACCAACTGAAGTAGCTTGTGTGTTTTTTGATGTTTCAAAAGCGTTCGATACTGTGCCGCATAATCGTCTCTTGCAGTGTTTAAAAGATCAACTCAACTTACCATCAGCTATACTTCGTTGGATACAATCATATTTATTTGGTCGTAAATATCAAGTTAAAATTGAAGATCAGCTTTCTCAAGAAAGATCTGTTTTGTCTGGGGTACCGCAAGGTTCAAAGCTTGGCCCTTTACTTTTTATCACATACATAAATTCAATTGCAAATTTACAATTTTCATCGTCAACAAAAATAATTTTATTTGCGGACGACCTAGTTATTTGTAAGCCAATTCAAACGGATAATTGCGAACAAGACTTAAAGAATGACATTGATTTAATATACAATCATTTTCAACAATTATTTTTGAATCTTAATTCACAAAAAACCAAACTATTGCAATTTAATCTGGATCGACGCCCTCAAATCTCCCTTAATCTGAAAATTAATAATACAGATATTGAAAGAGTAGCCAGTCACCGTTATTTAGAAGTAATTTTTGATGAAAAACTTACTTGGGAATCGCACATTGCTAAAAAATCGGCCAATCTCAAAAGATCTATATCAGCTCTAAATTCTACATTTGGAAAAAACTTTGCTGCTGACAGTCTATTAAAAATTTATAAACATCAACTTTTCCCAGCACTTACTTACGCTTTGTCAATTTACTATCCTCAGCATGCGAAACACCGTGTTACTTTGGAAAAAACCCAATGATTTGCTCTTCGGTCCATTTTTTGAAACCATACTGCTAATTACAAGAATTTACTTCAAACATCTAAATGTTTGCCTGTTGGATACACAGCTCTAAGTTTCCGAGCTCGATTAATTTATGTGTACCATAATGGTTTCCGTCATTGGCAGGAGCCCTATCAACTTCAACAAAATTGTGCGGTTTGAAGGGCTGAGCGTTTTGCAAACAGTAGCCAACAGTACAATATACCATTTGTTCATCTGGATAGAGCTGATTTTTCAAGCATTCGCGAATCAATTCGTATCTGGAATATTTTACAAGAAAACATTATTTATTTAACTAAGAATAGATTCTTTTCATATATGAAAGACAAAATATAAATTTGGACGAGATAGCGGCGAATTTCCCTTTGTACTATGGTTTTAATAACATTTAAGTTGTAAAAATTTTATAGTGATATTTGCTCTAGTTTTACCTTTTTGTTTAGTGTTTGTGACCATTATTAATTATAATTCTAGTAATTTTTTAAAGTAGTGTCTAAGGTTAATTTAGTGGGAGTTAATTAAAATAAAAGGCGGTATCGTTTTTATTAAACCTTTAAGGTTTATATTAATTCTAAAGGGGTATGTGGTTTCATTGCATGTTAAATTATGCCTTCACTACTCCTGCACTTTTGCAAATTTTAATAAAATAAAATAAATAAATAAATTTCATCTAAAAGCCAGGTTTCAGTAAAATTAAAAATGTCAAAATTTTGAGTTAGCAATATATCATTAAGTAAATTTCGATTTTCAACACTAACTAAGCTTCTGACATTAGCATATTTACATCTCAAAAAATTTTGGGATCCCGTTTTACAAAATTAGTCTCTTCCCTTTAAGAGTTTAACTCTGACTCATTAAACAAAGAACCTATTTTACACCACTTGCCCGTTTTGGCATTAAACACAAATTTTACGATTTTGTAACAACCGTCAACTTCTCGAACTGCAAAGCTAGTATTTTTGTCTCCTTCGTCTCGAAGTTTGTTAGTTTGAAGGTAGGCTTTTTTTCTGAGGTTGGCAAAATCCTCTGCTTTTTTACGCTCGTCAAGTGGAAGAGATGGTCTCATTTTGAGGTGTTTTAGATCCACCTCTGGATCATTTCGAAGATCCTCCCAATGACGCAGCAGATTTCTGGCGTGGATAGGTCCTTGACCGTCGTGATTAAGCATTGTGAGCTTAATCAGGCGGTTAAAGTGCTGGTTTCTTTGGTTTCCTAATCGCTCAGCTCCTGCAATGTGATTCCAGCTGTCAACAAGACCAAATCCTTCGAAAAATGATTTTAGAGACGCATAAAGTTCAGACGCTTTTTCATCTTTTTTTTCTTCAAAATTGGACAAAATAACTTGCGTTTTACGGTCTTTTTCCGAAAGGATTTCTTTCAAATGGTAGTATACAGGCGCTTGGGATGGTGGCAGACCGGATTTAGCAGCAGCTGCATACGATTTAACGCTGGGTTGAAACAACGACCCGGTGTTATTAATTGCTATTTCCAAAGAGTTAAGTTTTTCTATCATGACCGGAATATCTCTAGCCAGATTCGACTTAAGTTGAGATATGGCTAGGCCATTTTGGGCTATTTCCCCAGAAAGGTATTTAAAGGAATTTTCCAAAGCGGTTGATAGTTTACCAGGTGATCTGTGAATAGTACCGGGTTAAGAACATTCGGTTTTACTGCAGTAAAAACGGAAACCGAGAACCTCAAGCAGTTGCTTAGTTGAAGCATTGATCTTAAAATTGGACAGCCCAAGGACAGTGGAAATGGTAAATACCTTCGCAATTAAAACACTGTATGTGCCAGGGGTACGTGCGCTGCATTGAAGGATTCCAGCTGGTTTAGCGCAAAAGTACAGGTGACGCAGCTTTCATCAACTGGGCTAACTATAGTAGCGTAGGAGTCGTCAGATGACATTGACATAACTTCATTAGTGAAGTGAACGTAGACGAGAAAGTTGATTCTCTTAAGACGAAAAGGGCTGTAGGCCAGGATGAATAAGGTTCAAGGGGTCAGTTTTTCTGAAACAAAAAGAGCTGGAGGGAAGCTCAGCCAGCCAGGAAAAGTCCCTTGCAGTGTCACGAAAAGGGCTTAAGGGCTGGTTCGGACTGGTTTTTTTACCAGGAAAACGACGCCGAATTTGATAAGCCCGCCAAAACAAGATGTATGCGCCCTTTGACTTGGAATGGACAGAGTTTTAATAGCCTCGATATAAGCCAAAAAAGCACAGAAACAGAAACAACAAAAAGACAAAAGTAAATCTTGTATAATGAATTAATGCTTACAGTTTATAAAAATCTTCAAAAGGTCCATTAATTCATGTAAATAGCTAGGTTAATTTCGAAAATTCGAGCGAGAAATTTGAACCAAACCGCAGACAAGTCAATTCAGAGTCCAAAAAAGCGTCCGAACTTTATTCTTCTCTAAAATCATTTCGAATGCTGACAGCGAACACATGGGGGCGAGCAAGGGAAACAAGAACACCCCCCCCCTATCCCCTCCCGCGAGCCCCCCCCGCCGTTCGGGGCCCAGCGAACCACCCCCCCCCCGCGAAAAAGAAGATCCCCAGAAAACACCCCAACAACCCCCCAGACGACAAAAACAAACTTCGACAGAATGACAACAAAAAAAGAAGCAAACAGCCAAGCGGCAAAAAAATCCTCTGCAAAACACTTAAACCAAGGGAGCCACCGACAAAGGGAACCCAAAAAAACAAAAACAAACAAAGCCAAAAAACAAAAAAAAAAAACCAAAAAAACCAACGTAGAGGAAACAATTTTCTAAATTGGATAATTATAAAAATGACCCGTTAAAATTATAAAAAACTGTGATTATATGATGTTTCAAAAGTACACACAATGAATCTAAGCTTTTAAAACATGTGTACAAGAAAAAAACAATGTAGCAAGTATATTTGGACAACGATTTGTTAGATTTATATTAAAAATATACCAGTCTTTCTTTGAAATCTTGGAAGACGCGAATTCGCCTACTGACGAGCTCCTGTTCGCCTCCTTCAAGGAGTTTATTAAAAAATACGTCTAGGAGATTAATAGGAGCGAAACGTATTTTTTAATTAAATTTAAATTTTCGGTTTATTTTAGCACTTTATGCAGTTTATTAATCTATTTATTAAATTATCTTTAGGTAGGCTCTTTTTACTATTTTTGTTTAAAAAAATTTTTTCATGTCTTTAAATCTCGGTTTTTTTTGTTTCTCTTAATTTTTTCTCATTCATTTTCTTATTATAATAAAAATATACCAGCGTTTATTTGAAATTTTTAGCCACACACGGATTTAGAGTTTTTATAAGTCTTTATCTTTATTTAAAGTCTTTATATGCTTATCCAAATCAAGAGGTTTAAGTCAGTAAATCAGATGCCTGCAAAAGCTTTAATAGGTAATTTTTTATACAAATTACAAATGTCAAATTTCTTAAAGTATGAATTTTGGTGGAATATTCGCTGGTTTACCCTATGATATTCTCCTTTTTTACTTTCAAGGTTTATTTGCAAATAATAATAACATATAGTAACAAATATAAACACAAATCTAATACTAATTGTATCACTAAAGTAACAAAGACCATACAGATATTACAAAAAAAAACCCATACAACATATATCATTTTATAGTAGCAGTACCGTGTGTTATGTTGTAATTCTATAATATGTTCAATATTATTGGCTGCATTATTTTTATTAGTTTATAGAGAGACTTTGATTATGACTGTTTAAAAGTCATTTTTTTATTTTTTTTAATAAGAGAAAACCCCTTTATGGTGAAAGTAAACACAAATCTATTACTAATTGTATCACTAAAGTAACAAAGACCAAACAAAATATTATAAAAAAACCATACAACATATATCATTTTATAGTATCGGTACCGTATGTTATGTTGTAATTCTATATTTTGTTTAATATTATTGGCTGCATGTAATAATTTTTATATAGAGAGACTTTGATTATAACTATTTAGAAGTCATTTTTTCTTTCTTTTTTTAATTAGAGAACACCCATTTGTGGTGAAAAAGGACAGCTTTGTGGTAAAACAAGACCGGAGTCTGGTGAAACAGAACAGGCGTATAGTGAATTGCGACTCTGTTATGGTGATATACGACTGCTTTCTGGTGTTTTGCGACCTTTGTCTGGTGTTTTGGGAGTTGGGCCGGAATTCACAAAGAGAGATAATCCTCGTGCTAGCTCGGTGTTAGTTAATCCGGACAAATTACAGTAGGTTTCGGTATACCTGGGGCTAAGTCTGTTAAAATTTCATTAAACGATAAAAAAGATATAAAAAAACAAAATTTAGAGGAATTATTTGTATAAAAAACTGATAAACTTTTAAATCCCTATTAAGTAATTGCAAATTTGTGTAAAAAGTGGCAGAACAAAATATTGTAAATATATGCTAAACAAGGAATTGTTCGAACAAAACAAATAAAATTAGCCGCGAAACTTACTGTAACTTGTCTGGATTAACTAACACCGTGCTAGCACCCAAAAATACCGTAGTTTACACAGTGCTTACACCGAATACACTAACCCGGTGTTTGCACCGTGTTTACCCCGCTTTGTGAATTCCGGCCATGGTTAAACGAGACGCTGGTTAAAAAAAACAGAAATTCCTGGTGAACAAGGACGTAGCCATGAAAAAGAATAAAAAATGAAAAAAACGAAAGAGAAACGAGAAAAAACAAAAGTTAGATTCTAGGAAATTTGAACGCCAGCACTTGATCGCCGAGCATTTGACCGCCAGCATTAGAACGCCGCGCACTTGAACGCCGAGCATTAGACCGCCGAGCATTAGACCGCCGGAGTACGCGTTGTTTTAAAAAGGACGTTAAAACTCCCAGCCAGGGTGGTATAAACTTCCCCCAAAGAATAAAAAAACTTAATAGAATATAAAAAATGTTTTTAATATAATATTTAAACAAAGCAATGTTGTTTTAACAAAAAACGATAAGTCAAAAATTTATATTTTTTCTTGAAATTAAAGAAAAAAACTTAGTAAACGGTTAGTTTTTTAATAATTTAAACCTGTTTTTCCTAAGCCTAAGCGAAACCTAATCATCAAAATAAATTTTTATGATAAATTTATATTTAACGGGGTTTTTTTTCAGATAACTATTTTTTCCTAAGCCTAAGCAAAACCTAAAAATTAAACAAAAAGTTTATACTTAATAGTTTGTTTTGCAAAGACAAAAAAAAACTAAAACTTTTTAGTTTTGGGGAGTTTATACTGTCGTAGTGCTGTGTTGATATGTCTCTGCAGGTTGCGGAAACCAAAAATTTGCATAAAATTTATATGCAATACTGCGGCGTTCTAATGCTTGGCGTTCTAATGCTCGGCGTTCAAGTGCGCGGCGTTCTAATGCTGGCGGTCTAATGCTCGGCGATCAAGTGCTGGCGTTCAAATTTCCGGACACCAAAAGTTATGCCTAAAAATCTTTAAAATGATTAATGTTACACTAGAAAACAAAATATGAGTAGTTCTGCTTCAACTTCTGGAAAAGCTAATGTTAAGAAGTCTGAAATTACCAAAAGCAACCCATCTACAAAAGCTAATTTATTGAAAGACTATCGCCAAAAAGTGAAGGATAACACCAAATCACTTAATGAAAATTTTAAAGAAATTATACGGCTTGCAAAAGTAAGTAAAACTACGTTAAAAATGCTTCTTGTTAACATTATAAGTGTTGGGCCAAGATTCATAAAAGATCTATGTCTCAATTATTTCAAATATCACAAAAAAGTAGATATTAGAGGTGATGACTAATCTCACAACCAAAGAGGTGATTTCTCACAACATATAATCTCATTAACACGTGGTGTAATCTCGCAACCGCAAAGTTTAAGCTCAAAATTTTTTTAAAAAATGCGTTTGCAAGTCATTTAAAAGCTATTACTAAAGCAGTGTAAATACGCACCTCCTCCTTCCTAGGTATCGGGCAAAGTCCCAACTGAGGAAAGTCCCAACCAATTGATGAATCTCCCAACAGTTCAAATATTAGAAATACGTTTGCAAAACCGGTGTTAAACACGATAATTTTAAACAACCGAAAATAAATAAATGCATTAAGTGAATGATAAATGGAATTATGCAATTTTGTAAACGTACTTTCAAAAATGCAAGTTTCCACCCCAATGAGAATTTTTTTTTTGATTTTTAGGTTTTGCTTAGGCTTAGAAAAAAATAAAGTTTTTACTCTTCAGTTTAAAAAGCATCATTAAATACAAATTTACCATAATACAATTTTGCTTGATTTTTAGGTTTTGCTTAGGCTTAGGTACTCAGTTTTTTGAATAAAGAATTTAATGCTATATTTTTATTAATTATAGTGTTAATTGACTAAAAAATATAATAGTGTTTGTTGCAAACGTATTTTTTGATTCTGTTGGGACTTTCCACAAACTGTTGGGAGATTCCACAGTTGGGAGATTACCTGCTCAGTATCAGTGCTGAAGTCAAAGCAAAGCTTCAGCCTTCTGAGCAGTTTTTAGCAATAATATCATAATTAACGCTTTCATGAAGAACTATGTTGCTTGAGGATCGCACACATTACTTTTGTATCTTTTTGTAATTATTAATCTGGAATGTTTTCTTTAACAAAAAATAATAACCTCTTTAGTTTTGGATACATTAAGTCATGGGGTCTCCCAACAGTAATGCGTTATTATTATTTTTATTGTCTTTTGATTATATTTTGTAACCATTTACTAATAGGTACTAGTTTTTATGTATACTGTGGTGTTTGTGATAAAAAATTTATACTTAATATTGTGTTTGTGTGTGATATCTTTTATTTTTATTCTTATTATTTGATGTGTTCTCTTTGAAATCATTTTGCTAAAATAAATTTCTTTCTTTCTTTCTTGTTGGGAGATTGCTCGGAACCCCTTCCTAGGACCTAAGTATATGGCATGTAATTTTTTCAAAATAAAATTTATTAACAATACATATTATCTAAAAATACACATATTTATCTTATTAACACTCGCCATGAGAAGGTACAAGTCCCATACGTGCACCAATTATCAATTTGACAGATCAAATAGTAAAATACGCACACAGAACATTTGTATACTCAAAATCAGACACGTAGACATCATTTTTGAGGTTATTTTAACGATTAAAGTCTTCCTTTAAAAGTTATGAGCCCATTTAAACCCAAAAATTGCCTATTTTTATATGTACAATACAATTTTTGTTGTTAAGAAAAAAATTTTATTTAGCTTTCAAATAATGATAAAATATAATTTTCGAATTGCCCAGAGTCTGGCGGCTCTAAATATAGTACAAAGTTTTGACTAGTGTCTCTGTCCACCATTTTGTTAAAAATGCGTTAAATTTCAATTTAAAAAAATGGAAATTCGTCAAAAACACAATCAAATAAAAATATGTCAAAATACAATTTAGCTTGATTTTTAGGTTTTGCTTAGGCTTAGGATAACTAATATTATCAAAAAAAGCTTAACTTAGCTTTTAAAGCCAAATAAAAAATTGTTGTATATGTTTTTGGTGGTCCATGTAACCTACGAATTTTTTAATTTTTTAAATATTTTTAAATTCTTAAGATTAAAATTTATTTTGTTTCTTAACAAAATTTTTTTTCTAACAACATAAATTGTACATACCAAAAATAAGCAATTTTTGGGCTTTAAAATTCTGTCTAGGTTTCAGCATGGCTTTAAGGACAAAAGTTCAACAGTTACGCAACTAATAGAGGTATTATATGATTGGACTCTGGCTCTTAAATGCAAAAAATCTGTGGATGTTATTTATTTGGATTTTGCCAAGGCCTTTGACACTGTTTCCCATCAAAAGCTGTTGTATAAACTAAAGAAGTATGGAGTTGAAGGAAATTTCTTAAATTGGATTAGTGCATTTTTAACTAACAGGACATTAAAAGTAGTTATCAATAATTCCATTTCCTCTTCATATAAAGTAACCAGTTCTGTTCCACAAGGTTCAGTTTTGGGTCCACTCCTGTTTTTGATTTTTATTAATGATATTTTTGATTGTGTAAAAAACTCTAAAATTAAATTATTTGCAGATGATGCAAAGATTTATACAGATTATTTCCCTAATGACAAACTTTCTATGAATTTCCAAGTTCAAAATCTGCAGCAAGATCTTGAAAAAATTGTTGAGTGGTCAAAAACCTGGCAACTAAACCTTGCAGAAGATAAGTGCGAAACTTTTCATATTGGGACTGTAACTAACTCCTGTGGCTATAATTATCAAGTGAATAATAAAATTTTAAATCAAGCTACAACAGTAAAAGATCTAGGTATTTATATGTCTTGTAATTTAAAATTTTCAAAACACTGTCAAAAAATAGCAGAAAGTGCTCTTCTAAGATCTGCCTTAATCTTTCGTACTTTCACAGCTAAATCAGTCAAAAACTTAATGCAAGCATACAAGTCTTACATAAGGCCATTACTTGAGTATGGCAGTGTAATCTGGAATCCTTATTTAACCAAGGATTGCAACTTAATAGAAAAAGTGCAAAAATATTACACAAGAAGATTATTCAAGTGCTGTGGTCTTGGTTACACTAACTATGAAAATCGTTTAGCTTTTCTAAAACTTGAAAAACTCTCTGACAGAAGAAATAAAACCGATTTATGTGAAGTATATAAAATAGTCAATGGAAAATCTAGCCTCCTTGCAGAAAACCTTTTTTCTTTTAATACTAACCCAACACGAGGTCATCCATTTAAACTACAAGTTGATGATAGCAGAATCGATGCAAGAAAATATTGTTTCCCTAATCGAGTAATTAGTAACTGGAACACTCTGAGTGCCTCCCAGGTTACCTCTAAATCGGTCAGTATATTTAGAAAATCGTTAAATTAGCTGCAACGTCATAATATTTGTAGTGATAAGCTCAAATTCCGCCCAGTTTTTCTAAATTAATCATTTTTATAAACTCTGTGCACAAGCAATAATATTTTGGTACAAAGTAATGACCTGCTCAGTATCAGTGCTGAAGTCAAAGCAAAGCTTCAGCCTTCTGAGCAGTTTTTAGCAATAATATCATAATTAACGCTTTCATGAAGAACTATGTTGCTTGAGGATCGCACACATTACTTTTGTATCTTTTTGTAATTATTGATCTGGAATGTTTTCTTTAACAAAAAATAATAACCTCTTTAGTTTTGGATACATTAAATCATGGGGTCTCCCAACAGTAATGCGTTATTATTATTTTTATTGTCTTTTGATTATATTTTGTAACCATTTACTAATAGGTACTAGTTTTTATGTATACTGTGGTGTTTGTGATAAAAAATTTATACTTAATATTGTGTTTGTGTGTGATATCTTTTATTTTTATTCTTATTATTTGATGTGTTCTTTTTGAAATCATTTTGCTAAAATAAATTTCTTTCTTTCTTTCTTTCTTATTTGGTGTGTTTTCTGCTGTTAGCTTGGCTACAGGCAAATTAAACGAAATAAATCCTTTATTGATAAAACGGCGACGTTTCGACACTGAATAAAACAGGTCTTCGTCAGGTAATTTAACGTAAGTGGGTAAAAACTTTCAGGTAATTTAACGTAAGTTTTTACCCACTTACGTTAAATTACCTGACGAAGACTTGTTTTATTCAGTGTCGAAACGTCACCGTTTTATCAATAAGAGATTTATTTAGTTTAATTTGCCTATAGCCATGCTAACAGCAGAAAACACACCGAATTATGAGTCAATGTGCAACTCTAAAGGATTTCAATCTTAAATGGGCTTATAACTTTTTATAGAAGACTTAAATAAAAAAATAACCTCAAAATTAAAGTCTACGAGTCCGATTTGGGATATAAAGATGTTTTACATGCGTATTTTTCTTTTCAATCAGTCAAATCGATAATTAATTGGTATTATCAGTCATAAAAATATTACGTAGGTACAAGTTCCATACGTGTACCAAAATTCGATTTGACCGATTTAGCAGTAAATACAAGTTGTAAAACATTTTTATAACCTAAATAGAACACGTAGACCTCATTTTTGGTTATTTTTAAGATTTAAGCTATTGGTAAAAAGTTATGAGCCAATTTATACTAAAAATGACCTTTTTCAGCAAGTGCCATTTATGATGTTAAGAAAAAAAAAATAACTAAATTAAAAATTATGTTTTAACAATGCTAATAGTCTGACGAACACAAAAAATTTAAAAAAATTTAAAAATTCTAAAGCACATGGACCACCAAAAACATGGACAAGAAAATTTATTTTACTTTAAACGCTAATTTAAACTTAGTTTTTCACCCAATTTTTGGGTACAAATTGGCTCATAACTTTTTTCAAAAGCTCAAATCTGAAAAATAACCACAAAAATGAGGTCTACGTGTTTGATTTATGCTATAAAGATGTTTTACAATTTGTAATTACTTTTGAATCAGTCAAATCGAATTTTGGTACACGTATGGAACTTGTACCTATTATGTATTGTAAGAGTCCCAACGGCTCTCTTGGTATTACGGGGGTTAACGTTATCGTCATTTTTCCCGTAACACATGTAATGCAATTTTTGTAATTTTTGCAATTTTTGCAATCCATAATTAATAATTGACAAATATCGGTTATAGCTATAGGCTGTGGTGACATGACATTTATCACTCATCTACCAGTTTTCAAAATATCCATTGATAGTAACGCTAACATTTTCTGATTTATATAAACCAGATGTGATTTTATAATTTTGGTAACTATGTAAAACTATGGTAAACTATGAAAGACAATCGGTATTGCGATGTTTAATACAGACCTGTG
>JASAMX010033990.1:0-37892 GCA_030248175.1 Microlaimidae sp. YZB2_3
CAGTATCCAGTACATACTACTACCCAATGGCGTAGCCAGGATTTTGGAAAGGGGGAGGGGTGCACTCCATACAAATTTTTCGAAAGGGGGGGTCGTAGGGGGTTGTACTCCAAATTTTCAAAATACCGTAAAAAAGACAATAAAAAAGACTAAAATTTTTTACGCTTCGCGCTAAATGATTCTTTGTGCTGTTATTTGTATTGTTTTTTTAAGTTAAACTTGAAAAATTATAGGTTTAAAAAGGTATAACATTAAAAATCGACAGCACAAAAAAATTTTCAAAAATTCTCTTTGAAATTTATTAGAAACATCACTTAAAAGTTGTAAAAAGGTATATAAATATCAGCGCTGAGCGGAGCGAAGCGCGAGAAATTTTTTTAAAATTGTTTTCTTAGGACAGGACCCCCAAATTTTAATCTACGAACACGGTCAAAAAGCTAGGGGGGGTGTTTACCCCGGGTAAATGAAATTTCAAAATCTAGGGGGAGGGGGACCTAGGGGGGTCGAACCCCCCCTAGCTTTCTAGGGAGGGTCGACCCGGGGTGGAAGATTTTGAAACCTAGAGGGGGGTCAGATGGGGTCCAATTTCCGAAACAAAATACTTTTAAACCATTAAATGTTCAATAATAGTTTTTTTTATAAGATAATACCACAGTTTATTGAATAAAAAGCGATATTTAGGTATAAAAAGGGTGTAAAAACATGAATTTGTGTTAAAAATTCACGTTTTTGGAAGAAAATTTAGTATAAAAAAAGTACTTAAAATTTTCTCGAGAAGGGAGAAGGGGGGAGGGGGGGTCAGAATTTCAAAATCTAGAGGGGCTAGGGGTAAAAAATTGAAAATTTGGGGGAGGGGCATACATGGGCACGGGGGGGGTTGGGGGGAGCTAACCCTCCAAATTCTGAGAATAAGTGGAGATTTAACCCCCCTCCACTTCATAGTGGGGGAGAAAAGTTAACCCCCCCCCAATTTTGGAGAAATAAGAAAAAAAATGTCTTTAAAATGACTTCTAAACTGCCTCCAAACTTAAGTTTTGAGGTCAAAATGAAATGTTTTAAACAATAAAAAGCTCAAAAATGCAATAAAAAGGGCTTTTTGACCTAAAATTAGTGTTTTTAACCTATTTTTTCTTCAAAATCGAAAAACGATATGGGTAAAATGCACTCCAAAAAAAAACGATATGGGTATTTTGCGTTTCTCGGATTTTAACCCCCCCCCTAATTTGGGGTTTAACCCCCCCCACTCCGGACCAACTTGCCCATGTATGGGAGGGGGGGGGCCTGGATTTTTTTCTAGGGGGGGGGCCCAAAATTTCGAGGCTAGGGGGGTGGACCCTACCCTCCCCCCCTTGTTCATCTATGGCTACACCAGCCAATAAGGGGGGGTTACAACCCCCATAACCCTTCCTGGCTACGCCCTTGCTACTACCATGTCTTTTTTTATTTGCAGAAACCCACTTTTGATAAATGTTGGATGAAATGTAGGCATGAACGGCTCTGGCCCCTATTTGCAACGCGTAGCCGATCATTAGCAGCAGAAGATCCGCACGCGTTCGGGGGGCCAGCGAGCGGTTCCGAGTCCAGCTGGTGGTGGCGGTTTCGTTCCTGCTGGTCAAATGGGACGTCGTCGTCGGTTGAAAATCCCAAATGTCCACGTAAAACCACACCAGAGAGCTGAGCAGTAGAACAGTGGGTCCGCAGGCTTCCACGCAGCGCAAGAGTTGATTGGTTGTGGCAAAGAGAAGGCAAACGCAGAAGAGTATACCTGGAACAAAGTTTTCATTGTTTGAAACAAACCTATGCATGTGCACTGCCCCCATAGGGGTTTAACGCATACGCAAGGGCATTTTCAAAACGGAGGGTGGCGGGAGGGGGAAGCGAGGCGGCGGTGGCATTTTTTTAAAAACCAAACAATTAAGTTTAAGCAAAAATAGATGTAAAACGGTTTAAATTTAGCAACAATACAGAGGTATATAACAAACTGCAAAAATTTAGCAAAAATAGATCATCATAACGGCAAATATTTTTAATTTTTTTTATTTTTAAACAGTGAAAGGCCCTAAAACGGAAGGAAACAGCAATTAATAGGCGAGATGGGCATTTTTATACCGTGCACAAGTCTGTTGCTGTTCTGTATATAAATCATAGATGAACAAGGGGGGGTTAGAGTGGGGTCCATCCATAGGTGAGAAAGGGGGGGGCAGGGTGGGGTGCACCCCCCCCCCTAGCCTCTTGAAAATCGGGGCTCCCCCTAGACGAAAATCTAGGGCCCCCCTCCCCCCAGATTGCCCAATTTTTTACCCCTGACCCTCCTCTAGATTCTGAAATCTCACCCCCCCCCCCCCTCCCCCCAGGGGAAAATTTTAGGTACCTTTTTTATAATAAATTTTCTTACAAAAACTTTAA
Organism: Microlaimidae sp. YZB2_3; assembly: GCA_030248175.1. Classification (NCBI taxonomy): domain Eukaryota; kingdom Metazoa; phylum Nematoda; class Chromadorea; order Desmodorida; family Microlaimidae; species Microlaimidae sp. YZB2_3. The sequence continues at coordinate 2,407 of JASAMX010033990.1, forward strand.
TTTTAATCAGATATTCATGCTTTTACATCCTATTTATACATTAATACAGACCTGTGCACTGTCCGCAAATGCCCCCCCCCCCCGTTTTATTGGAGGATTTGCCCCCCCCTCGTTTTATTGCCCCCCCCCCGCCAAAAAATGAAAAAGTAACCCTAAAATATGACGCCATTTTTGACCTATGATGACGCCATCATCGCGAATTTTTTGCAGTTTCTAGCCTATTTCAATGTATTTTTAAGCCATTTTAGACCTATTTTTACCTTATTTCCGCTTTTTTTGTCCCTTTTTTCCCTTTTCCCTTCTTTTTTTTCTTTTTTTCTCCTTTTTTCTCTTTTTCTTTCCCCCCTGCTTGCCCTCCCTGTTTTATTGCCCCCCCCGTTTCCAGAAAATCTGCCCCCCGCGCCCCCCCCGTTCTGGAATTGCCCTCTTCGTTTTAACCCCGGGGGGGGAGGGCAGTGCACAGGTCTCCATGAATATGGCTTTTTATTCAAAAACATGTAGTATTATCCTATAAAAAGAACAATTATTAAAGTTATTATGGTTTAAACCTGGTTTGCTTTGGAATACATGGACCCCACCTGACTCCCCTCTCGATGTCAAAATTTCGCACCCCGTGTCTAACCCCCNTAAAAAGCTAGGGGGGGGGGTCCGGGACCCCCCTGGGAACCCCCCTCCTAGAACTCAAAATTCGATTTACCCCGGGTAACCACCCCCCGAGCCTTCCCGACCGTGCTCACCTATGGGTCCATCCCCTGTGCCACTAAATTTTTTTGGGGCCCCTAGAATTCTAGGGGGGAGCACTCCACCCTCCCTTTCCTCAAATTTTCAATTTTTTACCCCTGACCCCCCCTCCAGATTTTGGAAATTGGCCCCCTCTCCCTCCCCCCCCAAATCCCTTAAGGCCTCAAGCCCCCACCCCCCCTGCTCAAGCTATGTTTGCGGGGGGGACAAAGTAAAACTGTTTGAATTAAAGTCGATTATATTCATAGAAGGTAGGGTGGGGTCATAGATGAGAAAGGGGGGGGGCAGGGTGGGGTCCCCCCCCCTAGCCTCTGAAATTTTGGCCCCCCCGAAAAGACTCCCCGAGAAAAAAGCCCTCCCCCCAAATTTTCGAATTTTTTACCCCTGACCCCCTCTAGATTTTGAAATCTGACCCCCCCCTCCCCTCTCGAGAAAATTTTAAGTACTTTTTATACTAAATTTTCTTCCAAAAACGTGAATTTTTTTACACAAATTCATGTTTTTACACCTTTTTTATACCTGAATATCGCTTTTTATTCAATAAAAAGTAGTATTATCTTATAAAAAAAACTATTATTAAACCTTTAATGGTTTAAAAGTATTTTGCTTCGGAAATTGGACCCCACCTGACCCCCTCTAGGTTTCAAAATCTTCCATCCTGGGTCGACCCCCTTTAGAAAGCTAGGGGGTTCGACTCCCCTGGGACCCCCCCTCCTAGATTTTAAAATGTGAATTACCCGGGGTAAACACCATACATGGGCAAGTTGGTCCGGAGTGGGGGGGGTTAAACCCCAAATTAGGGGGGGGGGTTAAAATCCGAGAAACGCAAAATACCCATATCGTTTTTTTTCTGGAGTGCATTTTACCCATATTGTTTTTCGATTTTGAAGGAAAAATAGGTAAAAAACGCTAATTTTAGGTCAAAAAGCCCTTTTTATTGCATTTTTGAGCTTTTTATTGCTTAAAACATTCATTTTGACCTCAAAACTTAAGTTTGGAGGCAGTTAGAAGTCATTTTAAAGACATTTTTTTTCTTCATTTTTCCAAAATTGGGGGGGGGTTAACTTTTTCTCCCCCCCACTTCTGAGTGGGGGGAGGGGTTAAACCTCCCTTCTCAGAATTTGGGGGGGGGGTTAACCCCCCGTGCCCATGTATGGCGACCCCCCTAGATTTTGAAATGTCATTTACCCGGGGTAAACACCCCTCACTGGCTTTTTGACCGTGTTTATCTATGATATAAATTCCCAACATAAGGGGAAGCCTGAGTCTTCAAGTACCCAGATATTGAGAAAATCTAGCCATACAATAGCATGCATTGCTAACAAAGCTCGGGAAATGGCTGGTTTGGCTACCCTAGTTATATGACCCAGTTAAAGCTAAAAGAGGGTCGAGGGGGGAAGTAAAAAGTCGGGGGAGTGGCATACACTACATAAGCATAGGCCGGCAAGCTAGGAAGGAGGGTGACTGGCTGGCTATCCTAGGTAAATAGCTCTTTCAAAGCTAGGAGAGGGGTCCAGGGGGGGGGTTCGTACCCCCTAGCTTTAAAGAAGGGGGAGGGTCGACCCGGGGTAGACCAGTTTGAAATCTAGAGTGGCGTCCGATTTCCAAACAAAGTTGTTTTAAATCGTTTATTCAAGGTTTTAGCACTAATATAGAATTTTATACGTTAAGATCATAGATGAGCAGGACCGGCAAACTAGGGTGGTGGTGGCTACCCCGGGTAAATGGTCCTTTAAAAGCTAGGAGGGGGTCCAGGGTGGGGGAAAGTCCGAACCTCTCCCTCATAAGTCATAGGTGAGAACGGTCCGGGAAGCTAGGGTCGGGGAGGGGGGTGGTTACCCGGTGTGAATAGAATTTTGAATTCTAGGAAGGAGGTTCCAGGGGGTCCGGATACGGACCCCCCAGCTTTTTAGGAGGGGGTTGACCCGGGGTGCAAAATGTTATTTTTATTCAAATAGGTAGCTTAAAAACTAAGTGTTTTAGAGCTGATTTTCGAAGTGTTTTTTTTTAGGAAAAAGCGATTTTTTTAGAAAAAGTGACGGAAAAAAACACCCCTTAATTTTCTTATTTAATAGGATATATTTATGAAAAAAATGGTTATCAGAAGCTGAAAAAGCGTCCCAGAAAACCTATAGATATATTTTGAATAAGCTAAAGGCTTTAAAAATTTTTTTTGAGGGGGGTGTCAAAAAGTTTTTTTTGTTCACTTGGCTATACTCCCTCAATTTCGGGGGTCGGGATTCACTTGCCTATACCCTCTTTCCAAATTCGGGAGGCTGCCACCTATGAGGGAGGGGGTCGATTTAGAATTCCAGAGGGGGTAGGGTGTCAAACTTTAAAAATTTTGGGGGTATGGGGGGGGGGCCAAGACTTTTTTCTCGAGGGCGGTAAATTTCGAGGCTAGGGACCCCTCCAGACCTGACCTCCCCTCATGCTCATGTATGGCTAAAATAGGCTTTTTATGTATAAAAAGTTTAAAACTACTGTTTTTCCACTAAAATAACGTGTTTGTGACAGTAAATTTTTACCTAGATTAGATTTACACCCAAAATTTGGCTCGGAAGGGGGGGAAGAAGAGGGTCGATGGAGAATTCCAGAGGGGCGTAGGGTGTCAAAATAAAAAAAATTTTGGGGGAAGGGCGAAGGGGCCCTAGATTTTTTTATGCGGGGGGATCCGAAATTTTAAGGCTATATGGGGGGGCGGAGTCTATACATGGGCACGGGGGGGTTTGGGGGGTTTACTTAATACCCCCCCAATATCTGAGAAGGGGGTTTAACCCTCCTCCCACTCAGAAGTGGGGGGGGGAAGATTAACCCCCAATTTTGGAAAAATGAAGAAAAAAATGTCTTTAAAATGACTTCCAACTGCCTCCAAACTCTAGTTTTGAGGTCAAAATGAATGTTTTAAACAGCAAAAAGCTCAAAAATGCAATAAAAAGGGCTTTTTGACCTAAAATTAGCGTTTTTTACCTATTTTTTTTTTAAATCGAGAAACGATATGGGTGAAATGCACTGCACTCCAAAAAAAAAACGATATGGGTATTTTGCATTTCTTGAATTTTAACCCCCTTCCTAATTTGGGGTTTAACGTTTAATACCCTACTCCGGATCAAGTTGCCTGTGCATGGGGTGGACTACAGGTGTTTTTTGGGGGGAACAGAGGGGTCCACCCATAGGTGGGCACGGGGGGGGGGGGTTGGGGGGGGGTTTTACCCCCCCCAAAATTTCGGATTTTGCTGACACCCCCCCTTAAATTTGGGGTAGTCGGGGACCCCCCCCCCCCAACTTTGCCGCCCAAAGAAAAATTTTTAAGTGTTATAAAAGGACTAAAAAATTTTTCCGCGCTTCGCGCGGAGTGTTTATTACCTTATTTCCCCATTCATTACCTTTTATTACCTTTAAATTCCCCCGCTACGCGGGCAGTTTAAATTTCCCCGCTACGCGGGCAGTTTAAATTGGCAATTTATCTTAGTTTTTCAATTGCAAATCGATTATCCCATTCAGTAGTTAAGGCATACATGTTTAATAAAACTACTATAAACACTATTATCCTTTTTTTAACGTTTTAAACACATGTTATAAATGTATAGTATAGCTATAAAAAACCTTAAATTTTGTAATTAGTATCATTTGGAATTAAAATTTCTAGTGTATTTTAGCGCCTCAAATTATAAATTTTCTCCTCCAGGGGGCATTGTTCCCCCCGAACCCCCTGACTGAGTTTTTAAGATCACAGAAAATTATGATAGAAATTAGGTAAAAAAAACAAAAGTAAAATGTATGTTCACGCGATCACCCGGAAACGATGTGTACGCCGATTTTCGTATAGCTATTAAAAAATGTTCGCCTCCGGCGGCTGGGGGGCCACCCCCCGAGACCCCCCGGCCGACGCTTCGCGTCGGCTGGCGCCGCTACGCAGCGCAGGCGCTTCGCGCCACTTTGACAACACTTTTTCTTCCCATCCCCCCCCAGACCGACGCCCCTGAAATGAAATCCTGACTGCGCCATTGGACATTATTATTAAAATAATTAAAAAAATAAAATTTATTAGTTACAATAAGGTCTTATTTTAATCTTACACAGTTTTAAAGCATTTATAAGCTTGTTTTACGTTTTTTACGCGTTTTAAGCTCATTTTAAGGCAGCGCGGAAATATTGGGTACACCCCCCCTCAAAATTTGGGTCTTGCTGGACACCCCCCCCTAAAATTTGACCCCCCCCCCTATACCCCCCCCCAAAATCCGAGAGGCTGCCCACCTATGGGTCCACCCATAGGTGTTTTTGGTCGGTATCGCTAGGGAGGGGGTCCACTCCCGGGTGGAAGGCCAAAATTTTTTAGGGGGAGGCAGGGGGTCCGGACCCCCCTGGCTTTTAAGGGGGGGTCTAAAATAGCAAAAATCCAGGGGCCCCCTCCCCCCCCCCCGCTCGAAAGCGGTGCGGCCTGACCCCCCCTAGCGAGTCTGTACACCTTCCCACACATAGGTTTTTTTGGGGGGGGGACAGAGGGGTGCACCCCCCCCCCCCTAGAGCCAAAATTTTGGGCCCCCCCCCCCTAGAAAAAATTCAGGGGCCCCCCCCCTCCCCCCAAAGCTCGAGAGCGGTCCGGCCTGACCCCCCCTAGCGAGGCTGACCCCCCACCCCCCCTCACGAACAATTCGGAAGTATATTTTTTATTTACTGTCAAAAACATGGGTTTTTAGTTAAAAACAGTGTTTAAATACACTTTTTAGGGCGCTAGGAAAAAATACATTCTGCATAATATCTTCGGAAAGAATCTCTTCTGCAAGAATAACTTTTGCAAAAATACATTCCAGTAAAATATCTTCGGAAAAAATAACTTCTCGCCGTGCGTCGCGGAAGATATTATGCTGGAAGGTATTCTTTCCGCCCTTCAAGAAATAAACCGACGAGTGAAACGCGCAGCGAAATTAAAATAAAGCAATCCTATAATTTAAAACATTGCCAACTATGCGAATTTACAAACCAAAAACTGTTTGATTGATGTTAAATTGTGCTAAATTACTACACTACGCTTTAAATATAAATTAATACACTGGTAAATTTATTAAACTAAATTACTAAAGGAAAAATACACTGGTTTGTTTAATTCTAAACTTAAAATTACTCGCTTATGGACAAGTTAAAAACTTAATGCTTCTAAAAACTTAAAGTACAAAATCATACTAGTGTAAAAGGCTTTAAAAGCAAATTAACATTAACACTTAGTTTTAATTAAATTTATTTTTCCTGAGCCTAAGCAAAACCTTGAAATCGAGCGAAATTGTATTGTAATGCATTTTTTAATAATGTTTTATTAAAAAAAATCTAATTTTTGTTATCAATGGTTTTTAATGTTTTAAATAATACGATTTGTTTAGTTTTATTCCGCTGTGCTAAACTTTATGGTTTTGAAAACTCAGTATAAAACATTCTTAGTTAGTTTTAAATGCTTTAAAAATTATTCAAAACTTTGTTTTAATTAAATTTATTTTCCTAAGCCTAAGCAAAACCTAAAATCAAGCTAAATTGTATTATGATACATTATTAAATAATGCTTCTTTAAAAAAATGTTGATATTTTTATTACTTACAGCTTGTACGTAATGTTTTAAATTATAAAATTTGTTTATTTCCATTCCGCTGCGCGCCTCACTCGTCGGTTTATTCATCCAACGTTCAGCGATAGAAGGGCGGAAAGAATACCTTCCAGCATAATATCTTCTGCGACGCACGGCGAGAAGTTATTTTTTCCGAAGATATTTTACTGGAATGCATTTTTTCAAAAGTTATTATTGCAGAAGAGATTCTTTCCGAAGATATTATGCAGAATGTATTTCTTCCGGACACCGCGGAAAGAGGTTTGGGGACTTTAGAGCCGAGGGACTTTAGAGCCTGGACTTTAGAGCCGGTGTCGCGGGATATTTCGACTCCCCTAATTTTTGACTCCCGGGGTCAAAATACACCGGTGTAGAATGACTCCCCGGTCATTCTACACCGGTTGTACGCTGGTGTAGAATGACTCCCTGCGGGATAAAATGACTCCCCTGTTTCTTGTATTGTAAAAACTTTTAAAAATTAATTTTAATTTTTTAATTTTAATTTTTATCATACATTTTGCGCTGGTTAGATGTCACTTATTCTTAATTGTGTATACTATGACACATGCCTGTTTTCAATATAAATGTAAATGCAATGGTTTTGCCGATCAGACCACAAAACTTAGGCTTAGGCTTAGGCTTAGGCTTAGCCTAACTAACAATGAACTTACACACGTTAAATATAGTGAGCGGAAGTGCACAGTTTTAAGTAATAATGTATGGATTTTTTTGGGGGAGTCAATGTATCCCGGTATAAAATGACTCCCCAATGTTAATAAGGGGAGTCATTTTATCCCGATGGGAGTCATTCTACACTGGGAGTCAACATATCATACGACATCTCGCATGATATTTTGACCCCCCTGATTTTTGACCGGGGAGTCATTCTACACCGGGAGTCAAAATATCATATGACACCGGCATTTATGTCTAATAACGCGCCCCTGCCTTTCTAATAACCCGTCCGCGCGGCATTCTTTTAGCCATATTCCCACCTTCATTTTAAAGCCCTGTTTTGCCGCTGCTCCTCGGACAACCTATCCCACGGAGCAAAATATATATGACATGATCACGAATACTATATGACATTTTAAAGCTAAAAAATTCTGAGGTGTGTTTATTTTACATAAACATTTTACATAACTAAAATATTACCCATATTTTTCTGATATTAAAAACCTAAAAACTTTTGCTAAACATACCTGAATTTCACCCTAAAAAGCTTAATTTGCTTAACTTTTTTTGTTTTTTTTTTTGGGGTCCCCCAAAAATTTTTTCCTGTGGTGAATATTTGAAGCTGATTTTTTGCACGTAGATGCTAAATTGCCCCCTCACCTGAATTTCATTCTCGAATATGCTCTATTGCCCGTAGTTAAACCTCTGTTCATGTGAAAAACAACCAGTTTTTTTCTAAGTTACGCATTAGGTACTGGGGTACTTGTGTGACACTTTTTTTCCTTACTGAATTACATATTAAGTAACTTCATTCAGTAATACACATTCTCTTCTGGTTATTTTTTTGGTTTAAATTATGATTCCTTACCTTTTTAAAAAAAATTATTAATTTTCAACGGAAAGAGCGAAAAAATATCCTTACCACTAATTAGCAGCCATATGGCAACAATAAAAATATTTAAAAAAATAAAATGAAATAAGTCTTGGGTGACGTGTGAGCGCTGCGGGGTACAATGTTTCAATAGACGGAAATTTATCAAAATCAAAACAGAAAAAACTCTTTTTTTATATGGATTACTATGAAGCTACAATCACTTCAAAAATTTAATGCGAGAAAAGACTAGTCTGGGTAACCTCGTAAAATTGTATGGAACCTGGAAAAACCATTTACAATGGTGTGGTTTTGTTGTTTAAAAATAAACCATCAATCTAGAAAAATCAAGCACAAAACAAAAGTCCAAATAAAGCTAATTTCCAAAAAAAGTGATTAAATCAGGTCTAACTAAAAAAATTTAAACAGAAGAAGAAAACACTATTTTATATGGTTCTTTCAGGTTCCATACAATTTTACTGAGTTACCCAGACTTAATTTTTGTATAGTATACTGCTTAAAATTACATTGAAGTTTTGGATATGAAAATAATTGTATTCATATCATGAGGAGACCATGACGTTGCTTTTAAAATGAGTAAATTTTTTAATGTTTTATATCTTTAATAAATGACATTGAATTCAATGCATTAAAAGGCGGAAATTCTAGCAAAAGACGAAACAAAGTTTCGAAAAAAAAGCCTTATATTAAATGGAATACTATAAAGCTACACTAAATGCCAGAAAAGACTGAAACAAGTCTCTTTAAAACCTGTAAATTAATAACAAATTTTGTGAAATTTTCAGAAAAACAAAACCGAATAAAAACAATACGTATAAAAGCTTTAGTTTGTGTTTTTTAACTATTAATAAAACTTAATTCACATAAATTTCTCTTAAAATGGATTAACTTTTACATGAGTTAACGAGCTGTAAATACCACAGTATTAGTTAAGTCACACGTCGTCGAAACGATACAAAAAAGTATAACGCAAGCGTCAAAGTAACCATGAAAAATTTCTGTCAAAATAAGTTATCGCATTGCGCATTAAATTTTGTAATTTATCATTATTTTCGTATAAAGCAAAACGAACCGCCATATTAACGGCTTTTTAAAATCAAATATCAAGTTTTAAGTCCGAAAAACATTGAAAAATTCAGATTTAATATAAGGCGACTTTTTCTTTAATATTTCTATTTATTACATAAAACAAATTAGCTGTCAATGTATTTGTTAAATTAAAAGTCGCCTTAAATTAAATCTGAATTTTTCAATGTTTTTGGACTTAAAACTTGATATTTGATTTTAAAAAGCCGTTAATATGGCGGTACGTTTTGCTTTATACGAAAATAATGATAAATTACAAAATTTAATGCGCAATGCGATAACTTATTTTGACAGAAATTTTTCATGGTTACTGTGACGCTTGCGTTATACTTTTTTGTATCGTTTTGACGACGTGTGACTTAACTAATACTGTGGTATTTACAGCTGGTTAACTTATGTAAAAGTTAATCCACTTTGAAAGAAATTTATGTGAATTAAGTTTTATTAATGGCTAAAAAAATGCAAACTAAAGCTTTTACACGTATTGTTTTATTCGGTTTTGTTTTTCTGAAAATTTCACAAAATCTGTTATTAATTTACAGGTTTTAAAGAGACTTGCTTCAGTCTTTTCTGGCATTTAGTTTTTAGACTTATGTAGCTTTATACTATTCCATTTAATATAAGGCTTTTTTTTTCGAAACTTTGTTTCGTCTTTTGCTAGAATGTACATTATTTATGCTTTTTTTATGTAGATAAAAGATTTCAGCCCACCTCTGCTTTACAATAATAATAGGAGCTTTTACTGCACCCATTACGCGTACGCCTGCGTTGAGAAACACCAGTTGACATTTTTTGCGTTAAACCTGCTTATCAGTACTGGTACTGGTACTGGAACTGAACCAAAATCAGTTCGAGTACCAGTATTTTCTAACTTCCTGATTTTTTTACAGTACCAGTACCAGTATTTTTTCAAACCGAAATTTTAATACAGTACAGTACCAGTATTTTTGTTTTTTGAATTTTTTAATGCAGTACAGTACCAGTATTGTACTGGAACTAAAATGAGTGGTACTGGAAGGGTTCGAGTACCAGTACCAGTAATACTGTAACAACACTACTCCTAACTTTTATATGTTTAATCTTACCAACAATGTAAAGGGGAGGAGGTCAATCGTGGTCGTACCAAATTTACAAAACAAAGTAACGCAAATTTGGAAGTAGCGACTAATTAAACAGTCAAGCGCCGAGCAGAGCGAATTTCGAGAAAATTTTTAAAAAATGGCCGTTTTGTACACCCAAATTTTTTCTTTTATCCTTGCCGACACAAAAGGGGGGGTCTAACCCCAGATTTTTATTCGTGCCGACCCAAAGTGGTAAGTGGATCTGGACCCCCTGGACCCCTTCCCACCTGGCTACGCTCATGTTTGGAAGCTATCTCCCTAAATGTTCATGATGGTGAAAATTTTAAAACGGCAGCGAAATAAATCAACTTTAAATCTTTAACTACTCTCTGGCGATCGCTTGTCACGTCCGTTGTGAACCCATGGTGAGTACCGTGTTCATATGACCGTTGCTTTGGTGTAAGTACGACGACGACGGCATTATAATAAAATCATAAATTTCCTCATCTTAAATTTTAGGAGATAAATTAATAAGTTAATAAAAACCTCTATTTTTGTATAAAACATAGCTGCTCTAAACATTCGTATGATTACAAAAACAAAAAAATTATAATATTTAGAAAATTACAAATTTAGTTTTAGAGGATTTGAAATAGGTCAGTGCCGTAGCCAAAAATTTGTTTAAGGGGTGCTCAATGGCGTGGATTTAAGTTTTAAATCAAACACATTTAAAATTTAACAATAAATTAATTACAGTCAAGAATACATGAAAATTAATTCATAAAATAATGAGAATTAAAGAGCAATATACGGGATATGTTTGGATCCAACCAATATGAAAACGTATTTATCATTAAAAGAATATACGCGGTGCATTAATTTAAAAAATATAAGAATATGCATACGTATATTGATTGGATTGGATTCACACATCTTATATAATTTGTTCTTCATCTTCTTTTTTATTAATTAATTTAAAATGTATTTCGTTACAGTGGATTTAATTCTGAAAGATCGTTCTAAATTTTTATTTAATAATATTTCGGTTATGATAATGTATCTTTGTATAATTCAAAAAAAACAAAACATTTGAAAATCTAAAAAAAAATTAAGTAGTCGTTTTGCACGCCCAATAGGGTAGTGCATTTAATTTCAGCACTTTTCCAAATTGGGCATTTTTGATTTTGGACTATATCTTTGGTAATCTTGGACGGAATACGACGTTTGATAGCTCAAATTAAAGATAATTATATGTAGATGACTGTCGTGAGCTTTTTATTTATTATGTTATAATATTTTTATGTGAAATAGTGTGATTTACAAATAATAAAATTGTTACTTGTTTTTAGAACATGGGGATTTCATGATTACGCAATAAATTGGTTTGAAAATTAAACTGTCGTGGTAATCTATTTTTCGAATTTTTAGTCCCCGTGGTTCTACGTTGCCTAGGGTAGTGCATTTAATTTCGGCACTTTTCCTAATTGGGCATTTTTGATTTTGGACTATATCGTTGGTAATCCTGGACGAAATACGACGTTTGATAGCTCAAATGAGAGCTAATTATATGCAGATGACTGTCGTGATCTTTTTATTTGTTATGTTATCATATTTTCATGTGAAATTGTGTGATTTATAAAAAATAAATTTGTTACTCGTTTTTAGAACATGGGCATTTCATGATTACGCAGTAAATTGGTTTAAAAATTAAACTGTCCTGGTAAAATTTAGTCTATTTTTCAAATTTTTAGTCCCCGTGGTTCTACATTGCGTCTGTGGTGGGCAATCGTTATAAAATAAAATAGTGTAATTTCGGCACACATATTGCTGTAGGTAAAAACGGGTTGAATTAAGTGGCCGGGAATTAAATTTTAGTTGTAAATAGTTAAAAGACAACGTTGAAATGTGTAGGGGTCATAGCACTGCACTTAAACTCGATTAAGAGGATCCTTTTAAAAAGTGCCGAAATTAAATGCACTTTTTTCCCAAATTTTGCTCATTTTGATACCGTTTGGCATTTTAGCTGTAACTTTTTGCCAGTTACACGTTGAACAACAAGTAGAAGCTTAAATTAAAGAAAACTGTCTGAAGATAATGATAGGCTTTTAAGTTTTTGAAAATGATGATTTTTTTACTGAGAAACAATCGATTGTTTGTAAAGTGCCGAAATTAAATGCACATATTTAATTTCGGCAATTTTCCATTTTTTTAAAAACTTATTTAATTAAGTAAAAAAAATACTTTCGTACAGTGAAACTTTTGTGACGCAACGCAGTATCGTGAAAGCTTCAAAATGAGCTATCAAACATGAAAATCGGGCCATACAGTAAAAAGTTACATCGGAAAAACGAAAAAGTGCCGAAATTAAATGCACTACCCTATGCGGTGAGCAATCGTTTATAAAATAAAATAGTGTAATTTCGGCACACATATTGCTCTAGGTAAAAACGGGTTGAATTAAGTGGTCGGGTATTAAATTTTAGTTGTAAATAGTTAAACGACAACGTTGAAATGCGTAGGGGTCATAGCACTGCACTTAAACTCGATTAAGAGGGTCCTTTTAAAAAGTGCCGAAATTAAATGCACTTTTTTTCCCAAATTTTGCTCATTTTAATACCATTTGGCATTTTAGCTGTAACTTTTTGCCAGTTACACGTTGAACAACAAGTAGAAGCTTAAATTAAAGAAAACTGTCTGAAGATAATGATAGGCTTTTAAGTTTTTGAAAATGATGATTTTTTTACTGAGAAACAATCAATTGTTTGTAAAGTGCCGAAATTAAATGCACATATTTAATTTCGGTAATTTCCCATTTTTTTAAAAACTTATTTAATTAAGTAAAAAATATTTTTGTACAGCGAAACTTTTGTGACGCAACGCAGTATCGTAAAAGCTTCAAAATGAGCTATCAAACATGAAAATCGGGCCATACAGTAAAAAGTTACATCGGAAAAACAAAAAAGTACCGAAATTAAATGCACTACCATATGTGGTGAGCAATCGCCATAAAATAAAATAGTGTAATTTCGGCACACATATTGCTGTAGGTAAAAACGGGTTGAATTAAATGGTCGGGTGTTAAATTGTAGTTGTAAATAGTTAAAAGACAACGTTGAAATCTGTAGGGGTTATAGCACTGCACTTAAACTCGATTAAGGGGGTCCTTTTAAAAAGTGCCGAAATTAAATGCACTTTTTTCGCAAATTTTGCTCATTTTGATACCATTTGGCATTTTAGCTGTAACTTTTTGCCAGTTACATTTGAACAACAAATAGAAGCTTAAATTAAAGAAAAATGTCTGGAAATAATGACAGGTTCTTAAATTTTTGAAAATGATGATTTTTGGAGTGAGAAACAATCGATTGTTTGTAAAGTGCCGAAATTAAACGCATACATTTAATTTCGGCAATTTTCCTTTTTTTAAAAACTGATTTAATTAAGTAAAAAACAACTTTCGTACAGTGAAACTTTTATGACGCAACGCAGTATCGTAAAAGCTTTAAAATGAGCTATCAAACATGAAAATCGGGCGATACAGTGAAAAATTACATTGGAAAAACGAAAAAGTGCCGAAATTAAATGCACTACCTTAGGTAGCGCTTTGTAAATAATGAGCCAATTTTTTGTTAACAATATTAGTAAAAAACGCATATAAAACGGCCATGTAAAAAACAAACGGTATGCAAGAAGGGGTTAAACATATATTCCATTTGTAAATTACGTAATAAATACTTTGATTACTTTGATTACGATGCCGTTTAATTTGCATAACGTGCACAATTTGTATAATGTCGTTTAATTTGCATAATTATGTATAACGCCCATGTAAAAAAGCTAAAGCATGCAAAAAAGGGGTTAAAAATATATGCAATTTGTAAATCACGTAAATAAATAACTTGATTAGGTTTTTGTTTAATTTGCAATGGCATGTGCGTGCAGCTGATTGTATGTTAAGCATGATAAACAGTACATTTAGTATTTTCTCGCACGGTTTTCCAACCCAAGAATTAAGGGAATTCAAAAGTTGCAACGCTATGTTCGAAAAGTCTCACTTACGTGAGAGTGAAATAAAAATATTAATACCATTATATGAAGACGATGTAGTATTATTTACTCGTATGTTATTCAATGTTTGTACAAAATATTGAACAGCTGTGTATATAAATACCAAAATGTCGCTTACATACTCATTAATTACTATTTTTACAAAATATAAAAAAACATCTTTTACCTGGAAAATGGCATCTACAAAAAACATTCTGCACTGCTTTCAAAAAATGTGCGGTAACGATTCTCGGTTTACAACCTTACAAACAAAAGGTTAAAATAGGAATAGTAAATACTGTAAAAAATGAGAATTTTATTTACGTTTGGGCAAAGTTTCATAAAAATTTTCATATAACAATATAAAAATACTCATATTTTTATAAAATTTTATTATAAATAGAGATTTAAGATTTTACAATATATATATTTTTTTAATTTAGGTTTTTTATTGTAGGTACAATATTAATGTAAAATTTTTTAAACAATCACTAACGTAAATAACACAAATATTTCGAAATGTCTATCCATATAAATCAATCCATGTGTTGTCTATGAGCAGGACACAACATAAGGTGATATGGTAACGGGACTTTAGAGCCGGAGCGAGGGGACTTTAGAGCCGAGGGTCTTTAGAGCCGCAGTGTGGGACTTTAGAGCCGTATTGGAGGGACTTTGGAGCCGTAACGTAACTTTTGTGTTCAGAAAATTCATAAAAAATTAAGGGACTTTAGAGCCGAACAAATTTTGTCAAAGTTGGTTAAATTACGTCATTTTTATACAATATATCACTGAAAGTAGTCAAATTTTAAGTTGTAAAAGTTTACAAAGCTTTCTACAATACTTTTAAAACCTTTTGGTGTCCGGAAAGAATATTTTCGGCATAATATCTTCCGAAACAAATTTTTTTTATTTAAGCAGTAAACTAAAGGAATTTCAATAGTTTTAAGCTTTTTTTTAGATTTTTATCTTGATTTGTAGGTTTCGCTTAGGCTTAGGAAAAATAATGGTTTTTTGTCTTAAATTTTTATTGCAACGTTTTCTAAAATAAAACATCTTTGATATTTATCATAACAAATGTTTCAATTTAAAAACCAAAAACCGTGAATCTTAACCCTTAACCATGCCCTATATTCACATGAAAAATCTTTTATCAAACAAATCAAGGCACGAATCTAAACCATGTTTTTGCTCAAGATTAGAAGTTTATCAGTAATTGGAAGTTAATAAGTTTCTTTTCCCGCCAAATCCTTATACATTGTTATCTTTTGTTTATACAATAGAAAACTCGAAGCATATTTATCGCGCATAATGATTACCGTATTGCATAATTAGCTCCATTTGTTATGTAAATGTTTTAATATTACTTGTATGTTGTTTTACTATTGTTTGCAAACGCATTTTTCATTTCGGCTCTAAAGTCCCTGCTGCGGCTCTAAAGTCCCCAGGTCATAATGTGTATAAATCCACCCTTTTATTTGCAAATTCGAAAAAGTTATAAATGATTTTCAAAAATTTTTCGAAAGGAAGAAAAATAGGGGTGCCACCCCGACTCCGACTCTGCCTCAAATTTCTGCAAATTATATATTGATGTGCAGGTTAGACGGAATTAACAGAATCTCCAACAAAATAAACCAATTTAAATGTTTTTTTTAATCAATTTAGCTTTTTTTACGTGTAATTTTTTAGAAATTAATAATTTTTAACTGCATTACACTATAAAAACATTAAATTAAGTTTAAAAACCATAATATTACCAAATTTAAAAAAGAATATAATTAATTAATCTCGAGAAAACTAATAAACTTCCAATTGTTGATGAACTTCCAATTTAGTGCAAGAACATGCTTTAGATTCTTGCTTTGATTTGTTTGAAAAAGGATTTTTCTTGTGAATATGGGGTTTGGTTAAGGGTTAAGATTCAAGGTTTTTGGTTTTTAAATTAAAAACATTTGTTATAATAAATACTAGCATTGAAAAATGCTCTAAGAATAGAGCAGGAAAAAGGGGCGATTTTTCCCCGGGCGTATGTTTAGACAGAAAAGATGTGGACTAGTCTGAGATGAAGATTATGTGGACTATAGAAAGTTTGCATTTGGTTTGGTCAGCTGCTCACTAAATAAAAATTTTTACCATATGATAATGATTTGTTTATACATTGATCTAATCACACAGCACTGTTGCATTTTTTTTTAGTTTGATGAAATGTCAATTGAAAAAATCATACTCACAGCAATCTTTGACAAGCGCGAAATCGCCACTTTTTTAAATTTATAGTTGTTTCTTACACATACAAATATAACCTTCAAATTGAAAAAGTGGCGATTTCGCCCTTGTCAAAGATTGCTGTGAGTATGATTTTTTCAATTGACATTTCATCAAACTAAAAAAAAATGCAACAGCGCTGTGTGATTAGATCAATGTATAAACAAATTATTATCATATGGTAGAAATTTTTATTTAGTGAGCAGCTGGCCAAACCAAATGCAAACTTTCTATAGTCCACATAATCTCCATCTCAGACTAGTCCACATCTTTTCTGTCTAAACATACGCCCGAGAAAAAATCGCCCCTTTTTCCTGCTCTATTCTTAGAGCATTTTTCAAGGCTAGTCTACCACTTTTTTTGAATTAAATTAAATTAAAAAATAGCCTAATAAACTATAGTTTTAAGTGCGCAATGACATATGTTTATAATCATTCCGGTGCCGAGATATATTTTTTTAAATAAAAAAATAATAATAAGAAGAAGATAAATTTAAATTATAAAATTTACCCACGTTGTTTAATTATAGTTAGTGCGGTGCAGTTGCGCTCCAGGCAAAGTTTATCTACGTTCTCTAAATATAGTTGGCGTGATGCCGTGCGCCAATGATTACAATTATAGTTTTTAAAGTAAAAATAATAATAATAATAAGAAGATGATGAACATGAATTACAAAATTTACCCACGTTCTCTAAGTATAGTTGGCGCGGTGCCGTGGGTTAAATTGCAGTGTGGCACTCCCGCATCACCGATGATTACCTACCGACGCTTATTATTATTTTTTAATAAATAAAACTTTGAATTAATTTTGTCATCAGTAATGCAAGAATTAAAAAAGTACTCTGTTGTTTTTGCCGTTTTCCGCGCGGTTGAAGCAGATGGCGCTTGGAACTGGTTCCGTTTCTGCCACCAATTAAAACCCGTCTGCTTTTTTTGTGCGGTTTCTATGAGGGGATGTTGGTTGTCTGCTCTGTACAACCCTTATTGTTGCCAAAAGGCTGTTATTGTGTGGTTGGGATTTTTTAATTGTCTATTTTTCAAATTTTCTATTTTGATCAATAAATCGATAACAAGGACCTAAATGAAAAAAGTGCTTCCTAAGAAAGTTGCGTAATTCCTTCTTCTTTCTAATGAGCCCATGTTTATTTTTGATCATTCAGTAACGAATGAGGAATATCGCTTTTAAGGATGGAGCGTTGGAATAATAATAATAATAATAATAATAATAATAATAATAATAATAATAATAAAATAATAATAATAATAATAATAATAATAATAATGAGAAGAAGAAGAAGAAGAAGAAGAAGAAGAAGAAGAAGAAGAAGGTTCTGAATTTCGAAATTTACCCACGTTCTCTAATAATGGTTGGCGCGGCGCCACGGGGCTAAATCGCCCCATGGCGCTCCTGCGCCACCCATGATCAAAGATGTAAAAGTTAGTCCACTTTGAGAGAAATTTATGTGAATTAAATTTTATTAATTGTTAAAAAACGCAAACTAAAGCTTTTACACGTATAGTTTTTATTCGGTTTTGTTTTTCTAAAAATTTCACAAAATCTGTTATTAATTTACAGGTTTTAAAGAGACTTGTTTCAGTCTTTGCTGGCATTTAGTTTTTAGACTTATGTAGCTTTATACTATTCCATTTAATATAAGGCTTTTTTTTAAACTTTGTTTCGTCTTTTGCTAGAATTTCCGCCTTTTAATGCATTGAATTCAATGTCATTTATTAAAGATATAAAACATTAAAAAAATTTACTCATTTTAAAAGAAACGTCATGGTCTCCTCATGATATGAATACAATTATTTTCATATCCGGACCCAGGCTGGTACTCACAAACATTTGCCGTCCGGATTTTCGAAAAGCTGAAAAATAAAATTCAACAAATCTCGAATAAATCAAAAACGAACGTATTTTGTTAAAAAAAATACAAAAACTAATAGAGCGAAAAAAGCTTTATATAAATTTCACAAAATATTAGATGTATTCGATCGTTTAAAATGACAAGACCATCTTAACTTTACCGTATTTTGGTGCAAAAATAACCAAACACCAAACTGAAATAGTACTTTCATCGCGGTTTAAAAAGCAAAATTAAAATTTTTATCCTTGAAATCACTACTAAACAAGTTTTAACTATTTTTTAAAATGTATTTCACAAACCGAATAGATTTTGTTGACGCGTTTAGCACATTTTTTACTGAATACAAAAATTTGGTCTTTGGTGTTCGGTTATTTTTGCACCAAAATAAGGTGAAGTTAAGATGCTTTTGTCAATTTAAACTATTAAATACATCCAAATTTTTGTGCAATTTATACAGAACTTTTTTCGCTCTATTAGTTTTAATTTTTTCTTTTTACAAAATACATTTGTTTTCGATTTATTCGAGATTTATTGAATTTTATTTTTTGGGTTTTCGAAAATCCGGACGGCAAATGTTGGTGAGTACCAGCCCAAGACCCGAGGTTACCCAGACCAGTTTTTTCTCGCATTAAATTTTTGAAGTGATTGTAGCTTCATAGTATTCCGTATAAAAAAGAGTTTTTTTCTGTCTGTTTCGATTTTGATAAATTTCCGTCTATTGAAACATTGTATCCCGCTGCGCTCACACGTCACCCAAGATTTATATCATTTTATTTTTTTTTAATATTTTTATTGTTGCCTATGTGGCTGCTAATTAGTGGTAAGGATATTTTTTCGCTCTTCCCGTTGAAAATTAGTAATTTTTATAAAAAGGTAAGGAATTATAATTTAAACCGAAAAAATAACCACAAGAGAATGTGTAATACTGAATGAAATTACTTATTATGTAATTCAGTATGGAAAAAAAGTGTCACACAAGTACCCCAGTACCTGATGCGTAACTTAGGAAAAAACTGGTCGTTTTTCACATAAACAGAGGTTTAATTACGGGCAATAGAGCATATTCGAGAATAAAATTCAGGTGAGGCGGCAATTTAGCATCTACGTGCAAAAAATCAGCTCCAAATATTTACCACAGGAAAAAATTTTTGGGGGACCCCAAAAACAAAACAAAAAAAATTAAGCAAATTAAGCTTATTAGTATGAAATTCAGGTATGTTTAGCAAAAGTTTTTAGGTTTTTAATATCAGAAAAATATGGGTAATATTTTAGTTATGTAAAATGTTTAGATTTTTAATTGGCTAAAAAACTATTAAAGGTTTTGTTGATTTCGATGACGCCATCAACAACGGTTAACCGCGCAGTGACTTAACCCATTTAATATAAGAGAAAGAGCGCTCCGCGCTCTTCCCTGATTCTTTTTTGAAAATATTTGTACAGAATAAAGAATTTTTTTAAAAGAATTGTTAAATAAAAAAAATAAAGAATTTAATTAAAAAAACAATTATGACATTTCCTTTGTTAAATCTGTTTGAAAGAGAGAGTATTTAGCTCATATTATTGTGGGTGAAAGGGAGATGAGCTGCAGCAAACTACAGCACAAATTTTTTTCCGCTTTGTTTTTTAAAACAAAAAAAGACAACTTATTGATTAGATGGATTTACCCGAATCCGTTTTTTTATTAAAAAAAAAACAACAGAATTCTAATCTAACAAGTATATTTTGTCTATAAATGATGTGAATTTGATACGATGTTCGTATTTATACTATACCACGTTTTTAACTTGGAGGTATAAAAATTTTGAATATATAAACTAGTAATTTATAAAAAAATAAAATCACAGCTGTTATTTACATTATACCTCCGTTATGTAATAAATTATAACAAAAAATGTTTATGTTAAAATGATTTTTAATGTGAAACATTATTTTAAGCTATTTAGATGTATTACTGACAATAAGTATTGTTGTTTTCCAAAATTAAGGATGTTAAGAATAAACGTTTTATCTTCATATTTTATTTGCTACGGTATATTTTTTACCATAAGCGTCTTAAAATTATTCTAGGAACAGATCGCAAGTCAAGTTCGTTTGAAAGTGATGTTTTTGCCACCTTTACTTTGTTTTCAAGTATTTTCTGTCCTCTTCTTTGATATTCCCTTTTTGCTTCCTCTAAACTTGCGACTGGTGTTTGATTTTCAGCCCATTTCAAGGTCTAAACGTTTAGACAATAATTTAAATTAAAATTGCAATTTTATAGTAAAGTGTCGTCATTAAAAGTAATTAAGCTGACTTGCAATACTCATATAGGCGGCATAGCTTAATGACATTAATAAAAATTGCAAAAGTATAATATTAATGTCGTTTAAAATATTAAATGTCGTTTAAACTTATTATATTATTTTATTTTTTAAGTGAAAACAGGGATTTTGAAATTTTACATTAATTTCTGGCATACGGCACTTGGACAATATTCATCTTGAATTTATATTTTTTCCTAAAATAAGAATGCTTTTAAAAACATTTTTATATTGTCAAAATTTTACTTTATGATTTAGAGCTCACCACTGTATACTTTTTTTCATCATTTGACATTAAAATTTTAATGATAACAAATTTATGTTAGAGAAAATATAAACGATAATTTTAATTGGTGTATTGTCTATTAAGAAAACAGTTTTTTTTGTTGGAAAATTAAATTTAAACAATTTAATATTATCATGATCACTTCATGGTTAAAATTGCTACCATTAAATTTTATTAATTAAAGTAAATGCGTTTTCAATTGGAAATCATGGAAGCTGATAAACTGATATTTATACTGTAAAAGGTTTCAAGCACGAATTGAATTTTGAATTTTGACTGGGTACGACATAAAATATGCAAGAAAATAGTACAAATTCTTTGCAAGATTGACTAATATTAATTAAATATTTTACCTCCTGGTAAATTTGATTTTTTTCGCCTTTTGTAAGCTCCACTAGTAAAACAAAACTTTCGGTTAATTTCACGGAACAGATGGTCATAACTAAAAAGTAATACCAATTTTTCATGGCGGTTATTTAATTTAGATAAATATGTCAACAAAAGTGCACATAAAAACGCAACAGTAACAACGTATAATTTTAAGAAAAATAAAAAAAGAAAACACGATATTACTTTGAAAGATATTGCGTGGCAGTTGATTAGGTGGGAAGAAAAAATAATTTCGTGTAAATTATTCAATTAAATATTTCCGCAAAAATAGTCAAACGTTAGCGAGAGCGTGAGTGATAGTTTGCTAAAATGAAGCTTAATTTAACCAAAGCAAAACATTTGAATAAAACATTTTAAGAATTAACTACAGCAGTTTCAACTATGCAAACTTTTATTTAAAAAAAGTTGTATTTTTTTGTCAGGTATGAATCAAATTAAATTTTTTAAACGGTTAAAATCTCTTGAATAAAAGATACACTGGTTAAAACTTTTTTTATTATTATTGTTTTTCAAATGGGGAATGCACATCGCTTTTCAAATCATTGTATATAAAGAAAGTAATGAAAGAATATTAACAATACAATTTTAGCAGCACTTACGAGGTTTTTTGTGTTTTCGACGTATTTTTTCGCATAAAAAGAAAGAAGTATTGTTTTATATATAAATTAATTATTTTAATTAATGTATCTATAAATTTAAAGTTGCCCGTGTCAGCCATATGACTAAGTTTTTTTTGTTTTTTGGTTTGTTCGTTATTGATTTTAAATTTCTTACCATCAAACACTCCGTAAAATTATTTCAAACTATTTTTTGTCAAAAAACTAATTTTCCATTATGTATTCGTCCATGTTTTAGAGTAATATTTTTTATTATAAAAGATACCTCTTATTTAAAATCTGATATTAAATTTAAAATGTCAACATTTAAAAACTAAAAAACAACATGTTTTCGCAGTTTTTTTGGCGGAAAAAATGTATTGTCTGTTTGAAAGTTGTAAATGTGCACGCAAAAAGAAACTAATGAATTAATTTTTAATATAATATGATATTATTTCGCTCATCGACAAATATTCACTACTGAAAATTTCAAGTCATTTTGTAAACAGAAAATTTTAAGTTGCCAAATCTGAAGGCTTTTTCTGTGAAAATGATTATGTCAAATTTCTGTATTATTTTTTTTCAAAAATTAAATGACATTTCCTGGTCTGTGACTTTTCCATTGATACCTCATTTAGTTTGATTTATTTTGTGGTTGAGAAAGAAGGTCCTTCTTCCTTGTAGTAAAATTTCGTTGTCCAGTATAAAGATAACCATGTTGATCATTCCAAAAATAATATATTTTAGTTTTTTATTGATTAATAACTCTCAGAAATAAGTTTATGCCAATTCAGAGATAAAATTTTTTATTTCTCAAAATCTGAAGTACCCTGTTAATGAAAATGTGTTGTCCAGCATAAAGATGTCATGGTGTTTTTTTAATTTCAACTTTTTTAGACATCCCTGAAGTGAACTATAAGGTTTCCAATAAAATCTCATCAGACCCAATTTTTGTGATTGGGGTGGGGAGGAGGGTCTATCTTCTCTTAAATAAAAAAATTTTTGTCCAGCATAAAAATGTTTTTTTTGATCTTTTCACAAGAACATTATATTCTGGCTTTCAATTTATTAATAACTCTGTCAATATATTTAAGCCAATGTAGAGAAAAAAATTTTTACCTTTTAAAATGTATTGGGTTTCCCATCTTGTGAAAATGCTTTGTCCAACATAGCGAAGTCTTTGTTAGTTTTTTATTTCATCACTCTTACGAAATTCCCCCAACTATAAGGTTTCCAAAAATATCTTATTTGGCCTAACTTTTTTGTGGTTAGGAAAGAGCGGTCATGCTTTTTTAGTTAAAAAACATTATTCAGCATACACTGTAACAATGTCCATGCTGATCTTGTAAACAAGTATTATAGTTTGGCTCTACATTGATTAATACTTCCTACCAATAAGTTTAAATTAAATCAGAAACAAAAAAATTTTATATGATAAACTATTATGATAAACTATTCAACAAATGTATCTTCTTCACTGCGACATTTTAATTACTGCAGTGCTCATTATCACGTTCATTAAGACATAAAGACTGTAGATTGTATAAATATAAAATTAAACAAATAAATATTCATAAGATCACGAAAGTTTGACGCAAATTCAGTAAAACCTACATAGTCGTGCGAAGAAATATTAAAAAAAAATGATTATTCATAGAAAGAATCGGATGAAAATTCCCAGGAAAGAAACTTAAGCCACAAATTTTAGTTTTTAAATTTTGTTTAAATTAATAATGAATAGTAAAATTTTTTTTGAAAAAAAGAAGTGGACTACGGTTTTATTTTATGTTTAGTCCGTTACGTGTGTTCCGCTCAACAGTGAATTTTAAAATTAGAACGAATATTTTAATTGAAAACGGGCTAAATGCCTATTTTGGTCCTTTTAAAATTTTAAGTAAAATTGTGTAACTTATTTCAGTTTCAGATATTAACAATAAGGAGCGACATATTTAAAAAAAACAACGCGGTAGAATAACCATTTACCGTAGCCAATGTCTTTTTTTGAAAATACTGTTAGTTATTTATTACTAGTCGAAATTGAAGCAAATAGAAAACAATTATTGCATGAAAACACATAAAACAATCTTGAAATTTTCGGAAATTCTAGGGAACTAGCCCTTATATACCAACACTAGAAATAAATTGGTTTTAGAAGTAAAGTATACACGAATTGTTCTTTTAATAAATCAAGAAGGAAAAGTGTCAAGAAACAACAAGGCACACAAACGCAGGAAAAACAAACTACAAAAGATATGAATCGATCTTCACAAATTCCTAATAAATTAGATCTTTCTGAATATTCAACGACTGTAATACCATCAATTATTACAGCCTAATGCAATAGCTTAAAATCAAACAAGGCCTTTAAATCAAAAAGAGTTTCAATAAATTACAACAAGAAAGTGGAACAACTGCTCAGCTGGCACACAACTAGAAAAAAGAATGGAAGATCCATCAAAATTTAAACAAGACACTTGTAAAACTCTTTAACCACAAAGACCATATAAAAAATGGCAATGAAAACAACTAATACATGGAAACACATAAAACCAATCCTGAAACTTGTAGAAGTGTTAAGAAACTAGCCTATATCTAGAATCACATAAAATAAATCGGTTTTACAAGTAATGCGTACAAGGAACTTTATGGAATATCCTGTATCAAGAAGAAATACGCTGAAAAACTTATGACAAAATAACCCTGGAAAGATAAAAATTGTTACTTTTAATACTCATAAGAGAAATAATAACAAAAGTTGACATCAAACTTACAACAGAAAAAATTAAAAAAAATCATTGACATAAAATTACAAAATAAAAGCTTTAATACTGCTTCAACAAAAGTAGGAGTTCCAAAACCAAAAAAGTTTTTATTATAAAATTATTATAGTTTTAGTTTAAAAGCACTTTTTTTGCACCAAAAGTGCGACTTGCATTTTTTATTCAACAGGCCAAATGACATTATACCAGCCACTTATAGATTTATCGCACTTGTTGCAACATGCTTCTTTTGGTTTCTACTCTTATCAGAGTAGATAAAACCATTTTTCGCTTTATGCGACATGCGTGCTTTTTAAACTAAAATTCAAATTCAAATTTAAAATATTTTAATATCCACAAAAATTTGTATATACATTATGTGATTAAAACGCTACCCACAAAACGCGAATTTATGGGGTATTAATTATGAGTTGATGTTGAAAAACGTCAGGATAGGAAATTGGGTATACGCTACGCTTAAGCATGTAATTCTCCTGACTGACAAATGCATGATACTAGGAAAGCAATACATTGTATTTTTCACTTTCCCAACACTAACACTGAGTTATTTTTCTACATAGATGAGCAGTATGCATTTATAATCGTTTTATTTGCGTTTTATCATCCAAAAACTTTAAAAAGATAAAGAAATGTATGAAATAAAATTTTTTTAATAAAAAGTTATGAGCGTAACCCAGCCGTACGCGGTCAAGTATTGCTTATTGAGACCAATATACAGAGAGTGCGTAAAAACAAGAACTGTTGTATACATTTTTTTTAAAGTTTTTTATCTTACAGGTATTACGTGGCGAAAATTTTACAATTTCATGTGAGACGAAAGGTCTTTAGTAAAAAGTGTATTTTTAACGACATGATGACGAGATAGAAATGATGCATGGGATACCAGCATTACTTAACTTTGATAAAATTGATATCTTTGATAACTTTGGTTAATTTAATTGTTGAACGTTTAATTCCAAATTTGGTATGTAAGCTGAAAAATAAAGAAAGATTAAATTTTTATCTAAAAATTTAGTTGCATATGCATTTTTGATACTGACAACGTTTAAGTTAACTACATGCTAACATAAAGAGGTATCTGTATGCATGATAAAGACGATGTGTGCCACATAGGTATGTCATAAAGTCTGTGTCTCTCTGTTTAATATAAGGAATGTGCCTGTGGGCACGGTAGAAGGGCCAAATATGCAAAAATGGTATTACCGCCACTAAAACAGTGCGAAGGTCAAGACGGCGGTTCCAAATTTGCATGGAGAAAATATTGCCCGGGTGTCCAGCCCAACACATTTAAGTTAGCTGGGGCCGCAATAGCCCAAGAGATGAAAACGGTGCCACCGATAGCAACCGAATTCACTCACACAATTTGGAGAGAGCCCCGTTTGCCTAGCAGCTCTGCTTGGCTAGTTTTAATGCTGCTACCTGGCAGGACCACCAAAGCAGATTGTCAGTGCCATTTTTTTCACATTAGGGCTCTATCACCATTGTGATATACATAGTACTGTGCTGTTTTATAGTCACTGAGCAAAAGTAAGGTATGAAAACAACCTTTTGACAAATAGAAATTTTTGCGCAATAATATTAAAGATTTTTATATAAAAAAACCCTTTAATAAATTGCAACCGCACGTGGGACAGTAAGCTTTATATTTAAACGTAAGAAGAGTATAATGGCCGGGGGTTTTTAATCATTTTTTCTGTCTATAATGAGCACGTTTAGCAATGCTGTGATAAGGTATTGATTAAAATTTATTTGGATGGTGTATAATAAGAACTTGCTAATGCAGTGAGTGGCTTTGACAGTAAATGATAATGAAAAAATGAAGTTAAAGTTTAACTGTAAGCCAAACGAACAGTGCGGTTTTAATTTTGTTAATGTGGTGAGACGCAGAAAGTAGCGTTTAATACTTTGTAGTATGTTTTGACTAGGAATAAAGCCGTGTAATAATTCCAGATTCTGAAGAAAATGCAAACATTCAGATTAAACTTGCATTCAAGAGAAACGTAGTTTGCTTGTTTTTACGTACAGATATATGAAGAAGATTTATAAGGTTATTGTTGTATGATTTATAAATAAGCTTTTAAATACACTCGCCGTAAAAAGTGTTGCGCATTTACGTTTTTTTAAATGATTTAATTTTTGAATAAATTTATACATACGCAATAAAATTTATTAAAATACTATATATCTCGTTGTGTCGCAAGTTGATTATTAGAACCTGAACTAATAAATAAACTAATTAAACTAATAAACTAATTAATCTTAGAACTTGATTAGAACTTTTTCTTATTAGATCTTCGCACTTGGCATAAAAATTCTATTAAAATGGTTTTAATTTTTTTACAGCCAATTTTGCTTGCTTTAAAATCAAAAATAGCATAATTAAAGTGAGTTTTCTTTATTAACCATTTTTAAATTCAACTATATTTACCTAAAACAAAACCGTGATATGAATACAGTTTGTGATAGATAGATAGATAAAGATTTATTGCACGGTATAATATACAGTAGTACATATATACATTTAATGGCAATAAATTTTGTTGAGAAAAATAAAACATACATAATACACAATAGTCATAAAACAATACACAATGATAAAAAAAAGAAAAAAAGGTGAGTACAGAGCTTTTTTTTCGGAAATTAAAAAATTTTGGTCGATTTTTTTAAAGTGTCTTTGTTGAGTTTTGATTTAAAAACTTTGACGGAACATGATTTAACAATATCTTGGTTAAGTGATTTCCAGATGGTGCAAACCCGAGAAGAAAAGAAAAATTTATGCAAGTTTAAGGTAGAAAAGGAAATTTTGAGTTTTAAATCGTGTCCCCTGGTTTTATTAGCGCAGTTGTATTCAAAAAAATTCAGACAAAGCGGCATCGATAGTACTATGTAATATTTTATAGCACAATACTAGATCATTTTGAATTCTTCGTAATTCAAGACTTTTCATTCTTAAGGTTGATAAGCGTTCACTGTAACAAGGTTTTCAGAGTAAACATCTTGCATAGAGTTTATTAGTAAACAAGCGCTGCACATTTTCAATTTTTTCAATATTTTTTTTTAAGTAAGGTGACCAAACTGGAGTCTCGTACTCAAGCAGTTAAACAGCTTAACTATAGCCAGATATTTTTTAAGCTTTTTTGGTTTCTACAGCCAATTTTGTTTGCTACACGGGTATAACTGTGAAACGGTGCTATTTACAATGTTGACAATGATGGCGTATTTATGCTTTATTGTCACCTTTTTTTGGGGTTTGATGCGTTTGATTTCGGAATATACTACGCTGTACAAATGGTGTTTTGAAAAAACTCTGCCGGGTATTTATTAAAAATAATACGATTAGGCTAATAGCAAACAGCGATGTTTTGTTGTAAGTTGTATGAAGTGTTCACTTTTATGTAACAACTGCGAATATATTGTATAGTTTCCAGGGGCACAAACCCCACACCATCCAAAAAAAAAATAAAAAAAAAAAAAAAAAAAAACCAAACCAAACCACCCACCCCACCACCAAAAAAAAAAACAACCAAACAAAAACCACGAAAAAACCCAAAAAAACAACAACAACACCACCCCACCCAACACCACCCCCGTTCCATAATATATCTTTCCAGGGTTATTGTGTCATAAGTTTTTCAGCGTATTTCTTCTTGATACAGGATATTCTAAGAAGTTCCTTGTACGCATTACTTATAAAACCGATTTATTTTATGTGATATTAGATATGGACTAGTTTCTTAACACTTTTACAAGTTTCAGGATTGCTTTTATGCGTTTCCATGTATTAATTGTTTTTTTTTGCCATCTTTTCTATGATCTTCTTGGTTAAAAAGTTTCACAAGTCTCTTGTTTAAATTTTGATAGATCTTCCATTTTTTTTCTAGTTGTGTGCAAGCTGAGCAGTTGTTCTTTTTTCTTGTTGTAATTATTTGAAACTCTTTTTGATTTAAAGATCTTGTTTGATTTTAACGCTGTTGCATTTGGCTGTAATAATTGATGACATTACAGTCGTTGAATATTCAGAAAAAAATCTGATTTATTAGAATTTATGAAGATCGATTCATATGTTTTGTAGTCTGTTTTTCCTACGTTTGTGTGCCAGATGGTTCTTGATACCTTTCCTTCTTGACTTATTTAAAGAACAATTCATGTAACTTTTTGGAAATTATTTTGCTTCTGTTTTTACTGATGATGATAATACTTTGCAAGAGACGATGGGATATTTGTAACCGAAGACTTTGAAAAAGTTGAACTTTTTTGAAATTATTTTGCTTCTGTTTTTACTGATGATGATAATAATTTGCCAAATTTTAATCCACCAAATATTGGGAAGTTGGAAAACATGGTATTTACCACAAAAAAGGTATTTAAAGCCCTAAAAAGCTCCCAAACAAATTGTCTCGAACACCTGACTGTTTTCCAGCTTACTTTTTAAAACGCTTGGCTAAAGTTATTGCTGAACCTTTGGCAATAAACTTTCAGATTCTTTTAATTTTGGAGAATTACCACTCGATTGGAAAATATCTTTATTAAACTTACTGTTTAAAAAAGGCACCAAAAGTCTAAAAAAAGTTATCGTCCAATTTCACTTACATCTTTTTCTTGTAAACTAATGGAACAGCTAGTCAAAGGTTTCAACATGGTTTTAAGGCAAAAAGTTCTACAATAACACAGCTGTTGGAAACTTTTAATGAGTGTATGCAGGCACTAAAAAATAAACTTTTAATTGATGTCATTTACTTGGATTTTGCAAAGGCCTTTGACACCGTGTCACATCAAAAATTGTTATATAAGCTAGAAAAATATGGTGTTTCTGGTAAATTTTAAAAATGGATAAAATAATTTTTAGTTGCGTGGGAAATTAAAGTTGTAATTAATGACTCAGTATCCAAATCATTTCCTGTAAAAAGTTCAGTTCCTCAGGGTTCTCTTTTGAGTCCATTTTCATTTTTAATATATATTAATGATATTGTTGATTGTGTTAAGTACTCACAAATTAGACTCTTTGCAGATGATATAAAGTTGTTTGCAAAATCCTCATCTAAAGAATACCACATTCAAACCTTAAGACTTCAAAAAGATTTAGATAGAATACACAGCTAGTTACAAGACTGGCAATTGCAATTATCAGATCATAAATGTGAAGTTCTTCATATTCGAAATCATAGCAAAGAGTTAATTTGTAAATATAAGCTTGGTAATAACGTACTTCCAACTACAGAATTGGTGCGTGACCTAGGTGTTTATATATCCCATGATATGAAATTCTTTAAACACTGTGAAATCACAGCAAAAAAAGCTATGAGAGTGATGTCACTAATTTTTAGAACATTCAATTTAAACTCTAGATATAATCTTGTCAGAGCATATAAGTCCTATGTTAGACCAATTCTGGAGTATGATAGTGCAGCTTGGAACCCTTATTTACAAAAGTATATAAACATTTTTGAAAGAGTGCAACAAAATTTCACTAGAGGGTTGTTTTATAAATGCAAGTTGTTATCTGTTGGTTATGAACAAAGACTGGATTACCTAGGTTTAGAAAGATTAAAGGACCGAAGAGACAAAATTGATTCATATAAGTGCTTTAAATTTATACATTGCTTAAACAATTTGCAAGCCAATGATTTTTTTAAGTTTAACCTGCAGCCCACCCGTGATCATCCCTTTAAATTGGCCATTGAAGACAGCCAAATTAATGCAAGAAATTTTGTTTCGCAAATAGGGTGGTTACACCTTGGAACAATCTACTCCCATGTCAAGTAACCGTCGATTCTTTGGATGCGTTTTAGAAAAGTTTTAAAACTTACTTAAATAAGCGCTCTTTTTGAGCCTTTAAAGTTATATCAGATAGCTATGTTCGTTGATATCTTGTTAGAATTGTATTTTATTTGGCGGCAATTAAGTCGCAAAATTGATGTTGTTGATGAAAAAAAAAGAAAAAAAAATAGAAAAAGAGAAAAAAAGAAAAGAAAAAATGAAATAATGAAAACAGTAGAATTAAGCTATGCATAGAAAAGTGCTTAGTATAATATTAATTCTGTTATCTGATCATTAAAAAAAACCAATTTATTCTTTGTATTGGTATATAAGGGCTAGTTCCTTACGATTTACGAAAATTTCAAGATTTGTTTTATGTGTTTTCATGCAATAATTGTTTTCTGTTTGCTTCAATTTCGACCAGTAATAAATAACTAACAGTATTTTAAAAAAAGACATTGGCTACGGTGAATGGTTATTCTACCGCGTTGTTTTTTAAATATGTCGCTCCTTACTGTTCATGTCTGAAACTGAAATAAGTTACACAATTTCGCTTTAAATTTTAAAAGGACCAAAATAGGCATGACAATTTATTTGTTTACTTTTATATGTATACAGTCTACAGTCTTTATGTCTTAATGAACATGATAATCAGCACAGCAGTAATTATAATGTCGCAATGAAGAGAATACATTTGTTGTATAGTTTATCATAACAAATTAAACTTTTAGCTTTAACTTTTTTAGCGATAAACCAACGACGCTTGACTCGGTTACAGTATGACTAATCAACTAGTTTAAAA
Source organism: Microlaimidae sp. YZB2_3 (assembly GCA_030248175.1). Classification (NCBI taxonomy): domain Eukaryota; kingdom Metazoa; phylum Nematoda; class Chromadorea; order Desmodorida; family Microlaimidae; species Microlaimidae sp. YZB2_3. Next base: position 33,546 of record JASAMX010033990.1, read on the forward strand.
CTTAATTTAAACACACGTTACACGTGTTGTAAATACAATGTCCGTTAATTAGACGGGCAAACATTGGCAGTGGCAAAAATTTGCTAAAATAACTGATTAATTGATCATTTTAGTCTTTTATTCCAACATAATACTTTAAAACTTTTGACGTAAAAGATTAACGTTGACGGTGTTTATGTGGTTTTTTACAGTTAAAAAAAATGGATTATTAACTATGCTTACAACAAAAAATTGACAAATTTTATTGGTTTTATGATTTAGGATCGATGGAGCCAAGAGAACTTGAAGTTGAAACTTGAAGACAAAAAACTTAGAGATTTTGGAAACTTGGAGCCGAAAGTAAAAATTGTTAAAACTTATATAACTTAAAACTTTTATAACTTACTGCAAAAACATGTTGTTTTTTGGTTTTTAAATGTCGACATTTTAAATTTAATATCAGATTTTAAATTAAAGGTACCTTTTACAATAAAAAACATTACTCTAAAACATGAAGGACTACATAATAGATAATTAGTTTTTTGACAACAAATAGTTTAAAATAATTTTACGGTGTGTTTGGTGGTAAGAAATTTAAAATCAATAACGAACAAACCAAAAAACCAAAAACAAGAAAAAAACTTAGCCGTATGGCTGACACAAGCAACCTATGACTTTAAATTTATAGATACATTAATTAAATTAATTAATTTATATATAAAAAAACAGCCTTTTTTTACGCGAAAAAAATTCGTCGAAAACACAAAAAACCGCGTAAGTGCTGCTAAAATTGCATTGTTAATATTCTTTCATTACTTTTTTTATATACAATGATTTGAAAAGCGATGTGCATTCCCTATTTTAAAAACAATAATAATAAAAAAGTTTTAACCAGTGTATCTTTCATGCAAGAGATTTTCACCGTTTAAAAAATCTAATTTGATTCATACCTGACAAAAAATACAACTTTTTTAAAATAAAAGTTTGCATAGTTGAAACTGCTGTAGTTAATTCGTAAAATGTTTTATTCAAATGTTTTGTTTTGGTTAAATCAAGCTTCATTTTAGTAAACTATCACTCAGGCTCTCACTAACGTTTGACTATTTTCGCGGCAATATTTAATTGAATAATTTACACGAAATTATTTTTTTTCTTCCCACCTAATCATATGCCACGCAATATATTTCAAAGTAATCTAGTGTTTCCTTTTTATTTTTCTTAAAATTATACGTTGTTACTGTTGCGTTTTTATGTGCACTTTTGTTGACATATTTATCTAAATTAAATAACCGCCATGAAAAATTGGTATTACTTCTTAGTTATGACCATTTGTTCCGTGAAATTAACCGAAAGTTTTGTTTTACTAGTGGAGCTTACAAAAGGCGAAAAAAATCAAATTTACCAGGAGGTAAAATATTTAATTAATATTAGTCAATCTTGCAAAGAATTTGTACTATTTTCTGGCATATTTTACGTGGTACCCAGTCAAAATTCAAAATTAAATTCGTGTTTGTTACAATATAAATATCAGTTTATCAGCTTTCACGATTTCCAATCGAAAACGCATTTATTTTAATTAACAAAATTTACCGGTTGCACTTTTTAACCATAAAGTGATCATAATAATATTAAATTCTTTAAGTTTAATTTTCCAACAAAAAACTGTGTTCTTAATAGACAATACACCAATTAAAACTACTGTTTATATTTTCACTAACATAAATTTTTTATGATTAAAATTTTGATGTCAAATGATGAAAAAAAGTATACAGTGGTGAGCTCTAAATCATAAAGTAAATTTTTGACAATATAAAAAATGTTTTTAAAAGCATCCTTATTTTAAGAAAAAAATATAAATTCAAGATGAAGAAATTGTGCCAGAAATTAATGTAAAATTTCATAATCCTTGTTTTTAATAAGGGTTTCATTTAAAAAATAAAATAATCGACATTTAATATTTTAAACGACATTAAATATTATACTTTTGCAATTTGTATTATTGTCATTAATCTATGCCGCCTATATGATTATTGCGAGTCAGCTTAATTACATTTAATGGCGACACTGTACTATAAAATTGCAATTTTAATTTAAACTATTGTCTAAACGTTTAGACCTTGAAATGGGCTGAAAATCAAACACCAGTCGCAAGTTTAGAGGAAGCAAAAAGGGAATATCAAAGAAGAGGACAGAAAATACTTGAAAACAAAGTAAAGGTAGCAAAAACATCACTTTCAAACGAACTTGACTTGCGATCTGTTCCTAGAATAATTATAAGACGCTTATGGTAAAAAATATACCGTAGTAAATAAAATATGAAGATAAAACGTTTATTCTTAACATCCTTAACTTTGGAAAACAACAATACTTATTGTCAGTAATACATGTAAATATAAAGAATTTATGTCTTACGTCTTTAATTTATAGCTCAAAATAATGTTTCACATTAAAAATCATTTTAACATAAACATGTTTTTTGTTATAATTTATTACATAACGGAGGTATAATGTAAATAACAGCTGTGATTTTATTTTTTTATAAATTACTAGTTTATATATTCAAAATTTTTATACCTCCAAATTAAAAACGTGGTATAGTATAAATACGAACATCGTATCAAATTCACATCATTTATAGACAAAATATACTTGTTAGATTAGAATTCTGTTGTTTTTTTAATAAAAAAACGGATTCGGATAAATCAGGAAAGAGCTCGGAGCGCTCTTTCCCTTATATTAAATGGGTTAAGTCACTGCGCGGTTAACCGTTGTTGATGGCGTCATCGAAATCAACACAACCTTTAATAGTTTTTTAGCCAATTAAAAATCTAAACATTTTACATAACTAAAATATTACCCACATTTTTTAGATATTAAAAACCTAAAAACTTTTGCTAAACATACCTGAATTTCAATATAATAAGCTTAATTTGCTTGGAGGTGATTTTTTGAACGCAGATGCTAAATTGCCGCCTCACCTGAATTTTATTCTCGTATATGCTCTATTGCCCGTAGTTAAACCTCTGTTTATGTGAAAAATGACCAGTTTTTTTCTAAGTTACGCATTAGGTACTGGGGTACTTGTGTGACACTTTTTTTCCTTACTGAATTACATATTAAGTAACTTCATTCAGTTATACACATTCTCTTGTGGTTATTTTTTTCGTTTAAATTATAATTCCTTACCTTTTTATAAAAATTACTAATTTTCAACGGGAAGAGCGAAAAAATATTCTTACCACTATTTAGCAGCCATATGGCAACAATAAAAATATTTAAAAAAATAAAATGAAATAAATCTTGGGTGACTTGTGAGCGCTGCGGGACACAATGTTTTAATAGACGGAAATTTATCAAAATCGAAACAGAAAAAAAGTCTTTTTTATATGGAATACTATGAAACTACAATCACTCCAAAAATTTAATGCGAGAAAAGACTGGTCTGGGTAACCTCGTAAAATTATATGAAACCTGGAAAAATTAATTACAATGGTGTGGTTTTGTTGTTTAAAAATAAACCATCAATCCAGAAAAATCAAGCACAAAACAAAAGTCCAAATAAAGCTAATTTCCAAAAAAGTGGTTAAATCAAGTCTACATAACTAAAAAAATTTAAACAGAAAAAAAACACACTATTTTATATGGTTCTTTCAAGTTCCATACAATTTTACGGAGTTACCCAGACTTAATTTTTGTATAGTATACTGCTTAAAATTACATTGAAGTTTTGGATATGAAAATAATTGTATTCATATCATGAGGAGACCATGAGGTTTCTTTTAAAATGAGTAAATTCTTAAAAAATTAAAACGCGTGTAAATAAAACGAACAGTAGTATCTTGTAATGCATTACGATTGGTGTTTTGCTGGTTTTACACACACAGGAACAAGTTACTGGCTTGGATTCAAATAGATGTATGACATGTTACTATATTAACTCTGATAAAACAATTAATAGCTACACTACTTATTAAAATTTTGTTTTTAATACTAAGGAAAATTATGATTGTTCAGTCAGTGGAATAATTTATGCTGTTTCCTGTAAAAAATGTGGAATGCAATATGTTGGAGAGACCTCAAGAACTTTAAGACAGAGGTTTAATGAGCACCGCAGGGATGTCAAAAAAGCTAACAAAGACACTTATTTAGTTAAACACTTTAATCAAAAAGATCATTCTTGTGAAGACATGAGTGTTTGTGTTCTAGAAAAAATAAATATAAATAATAAAGATGAACTAATTCAGCGTGAAGATTTCTGGATTAGAACTTTGGTATCAGCATACCCGTTTGTTTAAATGGTAAAATAAAAGGTTATGGTAATATTTCAACTAACAAATAATAGCAATACGCAACTGAACGAAGTACATA
>JASAMX010033992.1:0-26784 GCA_030248175.1 Microlaimidae sp. YZB2_3
AAATAATAATCCATATGAGTTTTTTTAAACAAAACTAAATAAGTTTGTTAGTTATGTTCCTGCGCTATTATCCCTTTGGGATTTTTCCGCTGCAAACCTGCAAAAGGGATTCCGCGCCAGTGCTGTGCTGTTTGCTCTGTGCTAAACTAAATTTTTTTCCAGTACCAGTACCAGTATTTTTTAAGCCGAAATTTTAATACAGTACAGTATTTTTTGTTATTTTGAATTTTTTAATGCAGTACAGTACCAGTATAGTACTGGAACTATAATGAGTGGTACTGAAATAGGTTTTTTTAATACAGTATTTTTGTTTTTTTTTGAATTTTTAATGCTGTACAGTAACAGCATAGTACTGCAACTAAAATGAGTGATACTGGAAGGGTTTGAGTACCAGTACCAGTAATACTGTAACAACACTAGAGTTTACACATACATTAAGATGCCACAGCAAAAAAAATTTTTGATTTCACATTCACACCATTTCAAGTTGTCTTATTTTAATTCTAATTATTAATACACATTTTTTGTCAACACCTTGTAATTTAAACATAAAAGCTTTTCTGAATCAAAGAGGACGGCTTAGAATTTTTAAAACTTTTTCACTGTTTTTTCCACGTTCTGCGAGGTGTTTTATAGAAGTTACCAATAAGTATGCCTTGTATATAAAAATGCCTTTATGATTGTAGATTTACAAGGAAATAAAAAAAATTATGCATAAACTAGCATTATTCCTTAGGTTTTAGCATAGAATTTCATTTCTTTGTAAATATTTACAAATCTAATGTTTTTTTTTTAATATTTAAGAAGCACTGCTCTGGTGAAGGATAAAGTATTGTACATTCTCTATTTAAGAAGTTCCAATAATCAGAATAAATTAAGACTTAATCCTGTGAAGTGAAACAATCTTGAAAAAGCGCGTCTTAATTTATGCAATTTCTAAAAGAAATTACTGTTAAGCAATAAAATTTGTTCTTTGCAGTTTAACAGTCAAAATGATCGACAACTTAAATGATTATGCTATTTTCGCTTTAACAAAACAAATAAAAGAAATAATAATAAACTAAAAGCCTAAATAATGTTTTACATTTAGCTGTGATGTCTGGTTATCATAAATAAATCAAATTTGGCAATGGCGTTTCAAACAAATTTTGCAGTAATTAAGCTTATCCAAAAACATTGTTTAAACTTGTTATTCAATTTATATTTTGAGCAAAAAAGTCAATTTTTAAATTAAACAGGGCCAAATGGTTTTTGTTTTAAATTTTATGTGTGTTGTTTTATGATCAACTATATTTTGAAAAAGTTGAAATAACTTGAAAAAATTGAAACCTTTACTTGTTGGAAATATAAAAAAGTGTCGTTTTCCTTTCTTTTATTTATTGAAAAACAGTAAATTATCTCTTCTAAAAAATACCGTCCAATTTTTTGCCTTTATATTTATTAGAAATTTTTATGTTATACATTTACATTTATATAAATTTTATTAACACCTTAGGCACCTGGTTGATTTGCAACTTGCAATATTAAATATAATATTTAAAAATAGGTAATTTAAGTTTGTTAAATAAAATAAACTGATATTTTCATTAAAAAATAATTAGGGTAACTGACTTAAATTCAGTCATCGCTTTATTTCGACCACTAAAGTTAAAATCCTTCAGGCTAAAATTCAGGGCGTAACCGCTTGCCGTCAGGAAGAAATAAAGAATAAACGCTTGAGAATAAAAATAATATAAAAAGTTTTTAGAGACGATGTAACCAATCATTATTAAATTGCATCAGGTGTTTCTGTCCACGTGATATTTTCTTGAAGAACGTCATTTTGACCCTGATAGAATTCATCTTTAGTTGTTATTTTAGCAACGCGCAAACTTATGTAATAAAGTAACTATGGCTTAAAAACATTGTTATGTCATCTAAGGAATTATAAGCAGTTCATTTTATAACTATACGCAAAGCAAAATAACAGCCGGTGGCCAAAATCAAGGCCAGGTCAAACTTAAGTCAGTTATGCTAAACTAATTTATAAACTACAGGTGAAATAATTGTAGCTGCAATTCTCGCCTTTATGAAATTCCAATAATAGCTTAAAATTGTTTTCTTGTCCAATGTGTTTCAGCAATGTTCCAAATTTTTAATACAAAAATGCGCTTACATTTTCAGAGTACACTTGTTTCTTTGGAGAGCGAGGACTAACAGACGTAATTGTTTTTTGAAATGGTTAACCCCGTTAAACCCGCCTGAGACTTTATGGTTGTAAGGTTTCAGCTTAAATCGACTATTTATTATAACGAAATATCTTAAAAGATTGTTGAATTAATTTTCCTGTTTTGGCAAATATTGATCAAAATAGTTTTTTTCAATTAATTTGTTAATTTTTAATGACTAAAATCCAATAATTTTTTATATTTTATAAAAAAGCATGATTTAGAAAATTTCTGTATTCAATTTGTTAAAAAACTGTCATAACTGCACATTTTAATAGGCTTCTTAATGTTATCGATACAATTTTACGGAAAATCCTTTCAAAATTGTTAAAATCCTTCTTAATTTTACAGAGGCAAAATGGAATTTTTAGTTTTTTGGCGCTTTTTAGATATACAGACGGCACTGCTGACACATTTATTTCCCACTTTTTTAATAATTTAATTATAGAAAATGCTTCTATTTGAAAGTTTTTTATGTACTTTTCAAAATTGACTTTTAAATTTTGAACAGTTTTACAACCCGAACATTTAAAACACCTGAGTAGGTTTGAAATTAGTTTTAAAGCGTAAATTTCAACTTTATTTCTGCGAGTTCAATATTATTGTTTACAAAAATACTATTTTAGTGATGATTTCTAACTTTTGTGATGTTTAATCAAAAAAATTAAAATTTATTTAGCAAAAACTAAGCCAGATATACAATATAGTTCAACCATAGATGCAATTTACCCATCATAATTATTTTTAAATTTAATTAATTTGTAAAATAAATTCTACTTTTTTACGTAGAGACTTAAATTGATTGATTTTTGCTAATTTTGTAAAAAAGGGGCTTCAAAAACCAGTGTTCTAATTAAGTTTCTTAAAATCTTACAATCGCATTTGTAGTTTTAAAACACTCTACCCCAACGTGAAATCATGGCTTTCTTACTGTTTTTCTTATGGCGACACACAATTTTTGCAGAGCTAGGAATTTTTTACAATGAAGGATGTAAAGCATATAGTGTATTAGTTTTATAAACTCTTCAACTTCAGCAAAACGTGGAATTTTTGTTTCTTTATAGAATGCTTTTCAAAAATTTTTTCATTGTGTGCCTTTCATTTTCAAAATTCTGACAACTTCTATTATTGTATTATTGTAATAAATAAAAAAATTAAGTATAACTACATGCTTATGATCACATTTACTTATTCTGAAAAGCTATTTTTCTATTTTTGTTTGACTTCATAGGTATCAACTTTTCACCCTTTCCTCTGGCACCATATTTTCTAAAAAAAATTCTTTGTATATTTATTCAATCCCAGTGTATTGCATTGCCGAATTTAAAACTTGATTTAAAAAATAAGGTAAAAAAGTTACAGAGTAACAAAAAGAACTAAAAGTAAAAAGAAAAAAAAAGAAGAACAATAACTAGAAAAAAATATAAAAGAAGAAAAATAAATAAAAGTAAAAAAAGAAGATAAATAAATAAAACTAAAAAAAAACTAAAAGTAAAAATAAAAATAAAGAAAAATAAATAGAAATAAAAAGAAAAAAGAAGAAAAATAAATGGAAGTAAAAAGGAAAAAAGAAGAAACATATATAGAAGTAAAAAATAACTAGAAGTAAAAAGAAAAAAATAAATAGAAGTAAAAAGTAAGACAACATAAGATTTAAAAACTAGATTAAACTGACAACTGGCCTTTTTCTTATAAATAGCTCTTAATTAATCAAGTTTCCTTAAATTTTCTTTTGTATAAAATAATTTTTATAACCATAAGCTTATCTATAAGCAAATAAAATTTAGCTGACCGCAATAATTTCAGTATTGAATTTTTATTTGACAATAAAAACATTTAAATATTTAACGAAATTGGTTTATTAATAAAGATAAAAACCTATATTTTAATAATTATTTATTAAATTACTCAATTTGGAATACAAATGCAAATTTTTTAAGGGCTAAAGTTGGTTAACTATTGTATATGAATTTTGTAAAAAAGTTTAATTAAAAAACTTCTGCGTCCTTATTTTGTTTCTTAAACGTTATAACCGCACAATTTTGATTGGTCCGCTCATGTCTGTATTCTGATTTTTGCCGTCAGCCAGATATAATTTAAACATAAGAATAATACGTCTTTAAAATTTTTAGTTTTAGTTTAGTTAAAGTTTAAGTTTATTTGGTACTGTAATAAATCAACATTATAAAAGTGACATACGCGCACGCATGTAATCAATCTTCCACATTTTAGTTTGTCAGGCTACTTAAAGAGAATTTTATCATTACAGTTGAAGCAAATCAACTGGCCTATAGGTATGCCACCACAACTTTAAACTAAAATAACCCACACCAGCCATGTTAATCATACCCAGGCCTTTACAATCCCTCAGCCATCTAAAACGCTTGCCCAACTCAAAAAAAAGGAATCAACAGTCAACTGTATGTGCCAAGCTAGTATAAAAGAAACCATCTTCAACCCTGGAAGTTGGTTGGTTGATCTCCTACACCGAGTTATAACCCCCTCTCTCCCAGTCAATTCCTATTCATTTTCCCAAAAATTGAAGTCGTCCCTCATGCGTTCCACTCCCCATCCACCTCAAATTGATATATATAAATTGTTATTTTTTAATTGTTTTAAAAAATAAAAGTATTGTTTAGTCATTTAGTAACACACCTCACCAACCCCCACTTGCTAATGATCACACTCACTACATTTTGGTCCTAATCACTGTCAGTGTTATTCCCTTATTTTTTTTTGGTAACCTTCCGCCTTTGTTTTTTTACCCCCTTCAATTCTAGATTTTCTTTGCTCTGGTTACTTTGTCCCACTGCTGAACAGGGCCGGTTTTCTTTTGAGTGAAATTTTACCTTTTCTATGCAAAAATTGTGGCTTAATTTTTTTTCTTTCTTTTTGCCAGCCAGTTCTTTAGCTGAAGACATGTTTTCCAACTTGTATGTTGATGTATGTCCAACTTAAAAAATTTTAAGTTGTACGCCTTTGCTTGTTTTTTCCCCTATAGTCATTCTATTACTCAACACCCTGGAGGTTCTAAACACAACTCACCCTGAATTCCCTGATTTTGAAATCCCAACAAGATTAGCAGCAATTAAGTTAGCGTAAGCCCAAATCCTAAATTTTTATTTAAACCCCATACCTTCCAGCCTAAATTTAGTGAACCAAAATGACTAAAAATCAAATATGGACGTGGAGATAAATGCAATAACCGACGCAATTACCCAGGGTTTTTTCAGTAATCATCTTAATATCCCTCTTTTTTAAGGGAATGGAGACAAAACTCCCATGGGGGATTGGCCAGTTTTGTACGATTATGAGGCAACTCATAATAATTGGGACGATGCCAAAAAGGCTTCCAACCTGGGGAGCTACCTTACATACTCCACTATCCGAGTTTATAGTGAAGCACCCGCTGTAACACAGCAAGATTTCACTGACCTAAAAAACTTACTTGCGTGTGAATTAGGAAAAGGGGCTCCGTCCACAAAAGCCATGGGAGAACTCAACGTTTTACAACAAAACACTTTTGAAACCGTCATCAATTTTTTCCAACGCGTTAAAAAAGTCACGCGACTTGCCCATCCCACCCTTCATGAAAAAGAAATTCCCCTTACCCTTGCTGGTGTCTTTTTTGCGCAGTCTTAGTTCCCAACAAAGGAAAGAAGTTTTAAAGCATTCCGAATCTGACAAAAGCATAGATGATTACAGCAAAATAGCTATTAATTTACAAAACGCCAAAGTAGCTGAAACTACTCTTCAACAATCCTAAAATCCCTTGCCCCAAAAATTGATTTTTGCAAAATTCTGTCATCAGTATTAACTGAAAATTCTTCAGAATTAAACCTTTTGACCTCATCATCTTCCAAACCTGAAAATCAACCCAATAATCAATCCCAAATTATTTTTTTTTATTGGGGCATAAGAGGGCATGCTATATGTCATTGTAGATTTTGACAAAAAGAAATAACTTAAAATTTTTCACCTAAATTTAATCGGTTCTCAAACACCTCAATCAGTAACTCCTCCCAGAATATCCTAAAAATCCATACCAAGTTCAGGCTCTGCATCACTTTGGAAACCAAAATCAAAACATACACAAATTTCAAATCACCCCAACTTTGCCAAAATCATCTATATTTTAACAAATATCAAAATTCACAACCAAAACTTCTGAAACAACCAAATTCCAACCAAACCAATTGCCAAGCAATAACCCAGGACCAAATAAACGATAGTTTTCAAATAGATACCCAATAATTGCTTTGTAACAAAAGCATAAACTTACCAAATATTGTATCTCAAATTAACTCTTCCCCAGGCGATTTAGATGTCCTGGTATTGGTTATTGATGATAACGACAGTTTTTTATTGTTTTCACCACTGCCTTCACCACAATATATCAAAATCAACGTGATCACTATTGAAAAATTAATTTTAAGTGGCAAACTTTTTGTAAAATTTCAAGGACGCTATATAGCTCTGCGGCATATTCCTGATTTACACCTTATCAGTGGATTTTGTGACACATACTTGCCTGCTGATACCCCATAGGGTGTGCAGTTAATAACTCTTTTTTCCGCCGGTATAGTATCCTTTAATACACCAAAAGGGCGCACATACTTTCACCATCCTCCTTCAGTAGAAATTGGCGATCAGATTATACAGAAAACTTTTGACCCAGAATAAAGTAATTGCCTTCCATCATCCAAAAATTTAGTAGACAGTGATAGACGGGAACAATGAACTTCCCAGAACACCTGAAAACAATCCTCCATCCCACCGCTTATGTCTCTGCAGATTGACGGTGAACTTCCCAGAACACCTGAAAGACAATCCTCATCCCACCGCTTATATATCTGCAGATTGATTGTGAACTTCCCAGAACACCTGAAAGACAATCCTCCATCCCACCGCTTTATGTCTCTGCAGATTAAAGGCCTAAGCCTACCTTTCCAGCGACGCTCAAAAATCAACATCCCAAACTGATGGACATAAAGATTTCTACTCTATGTGCCTACCTGGTCTGATTCATTTTGGCAGAGATACTTCTCTGTAATTATCATAACTGTAATCTTCATATGCCAAACCTCAGCATCAGAAGGTAATGCTACTTTAGTTTTTAAATCCAAGTTACCTTTATGCCTTAAGCCCTCCATAATATTTCATGAACACAACATTCTTGTAGTAACTTGCTCTATTCAATCCGTAAATAACGGTTTTCCTCACATTTTTCTGCAAGAAAATCGTTTTTGACCTTTTTTATAAAATTCTCTCAAAATAACAGAGTTTATTTATGGTATCACAAACAACCCAATAAAAATACTTACAACTGCTTTTGAAAGTTTTCTAACCAATGGCAGACATTTAATTTTACTATCTACACTCTAAATCCTAAAGCCTTCCTTCCAGCTAATCGACCATTGCCTAACACTTTCAGGAATTTTTTGTTATTTTGGTAGTGTGTTTTTAGTGGCCCTCAATTGATATTATTAGTTATTACAAAAATACTTATTGTTTTATATTGGACTCTTACAATAGTCTTTAAATGACCACAATGTTTAATCAATCAACCAAATGGTGTACCCATTTTTAATTCTAAAACTGTCAATGTTACAAAAAAAACCTACTTTTGTTTTCTCAACCAGTATTGCTCAATTCCTATTTACTCATGTTTAAAACATGTTCAAACTACCCCTGAAAGTACAAAATGTATTGCTTTAGTCATTCTTGTGGGTAGAAAAATAAATGTCCTTTTTGACACAGGTTTAGATAATTCCATTATTGACCATAAATTATTTTTTGAACTTTTCCCTGGCAAAAAAATTATTCCAACTAATCAACAGTCATTTTCAATGTCTTGAGATGTTCTGCCCTTACTTGGAACCTGTGCTATACCTATAAAAATTACTGCTAAAATGTACGTTCACCTAATTAAAATTATGCAAAATTCCCATTTTGATTTACCTATTGGGACTCACCTAATGCAAATGGTATTGTAACTTTCTCCTTTCATAATGGTAAAATTTTTTTAAGTGACCTACAAAACACACCATAATACATTTAAAAGTGCCCCAAGCAAAACTAACAAACCAAATCCCAAACCTCGCACCATTTATAAAAATATTTTTGACTGGAACTACTGTAATACAACCTTGTTGTCAAACTTTAATTCAAAGTAATTTTCTAGACCAGCCCACGAGCACTCTGACTATATTTTTGAACCAACCAGCCCATTTCTCATTAAAAAAACCTTTATTCCTGGCTAAGGCTCTTGTCCACCCATTAATAATCTTATTTATGTTAGAATTATAAACCCCACTCCTCAACCCGTTACGCTTTACCAAGGCACTTCTCTTGGTGATGCCTCTCCAGCCTTTGATCCAGACATTATTGCCGCATTAGACAACATTAATCATACTAAAACTGAAACTAACCAGTTTGAATTAAAATTACCTTCCCAAGAGGTTTGTATTTCACCTGATCTAAGTGACTCTGAACTAATGAAACTAAAAATCTACTAGACCAGTATCAAGACATTTTTCTAAACGCCCCTTAGATATTGGCAGAAACAATATACTTAAGTATAAAATAGATACCCAAGGTCACAAACCCATTAAAGGCCGTACATACCGTACACCCCTTTTACAAAAAGCTGAAGTTGAAATGTTAAACGCATGTATTATCCGCCCTTCCACTTCTCCTTGGTCCTGTTCCATAGTTTTATTTTTAAAAAAAGATAACACTTACTGTTTTTGTGTAGTTTACAGAGCCTTTAATAATATTACAAAAAAAACCTCCACCCTCTTCCCCTACAAGAAGATATTTTTGATAGCCTTAAAAATGCAAATTTTTTTAACCCTTGACTTTATTTCTGGATACTGGCAGGTGGAAGTGGATAAAGGGGATAAGGAGAAAACCGCTTTTACTTGCCACTATGGCCAATATGAATTTAACGTTCTCCTCTTCAGAATCACCACTTCTCCTAGCGTTTTTCAACTTGATGGGTTTTTCCCTCTCAGGACTTAAAGGAATTTGCTGCCTTGTATACCTTGATGATATCATAGTCATTAGCCCCAACTTTGAACAGCACATGACTGACCTTTCATTAGTTTTTGACCGCCTTTGTGAATATAAGCTTAGATTAAAACCTAAAAAGTGCGATTTTGCTAAACCCAAAATACATTTTCTTGGACATCTAATAGGCTGAAATGGCATTTTTGTAGACCCAGAAAAAACTAACTTCATTAATAAGATCTCATACCAATTAATCTTTAACAAATTCAAAATCTTTTTGGAATGTGCACCTACTATAGAAAATTTGTTATGAATTTTTCCACTATCACTGCCCCTTTGCGTAAGCTTTTAACTAAAAATAACCGCTGGAATTGGACTAAAGAATGTGATGAAGCGATTTCCACCCTAAAACAAAAGTTACTTTCCTCCCCAGTTTTAGAAAACATTGACTCCAAGCTACCTTTGGATATAACTACTGATGTCTTGAATTCTGGGTTAGGATGTGTTATAACCCAACTTATCCTTAATAACCCAAATCACAACACTATTGGCTACTACAGCCGTGCCCTCACTAAAATAAATTATAGTACCACTGAGAGAGAGAGGCTTTAGCAATTATGTGGGCGCTGGGAAAAAAAACCACCCCATTGTTTATGGCCATGAAATACAAATAAAAAGTGAATACGCCCCAATAACTTGGCTTTTAACTTTCAAATCCTCATCAAGTAGATTAGTGTGTTGGCGCCTACAACTCAGAATTTAATATAACAAACATAACATACTTACCAGGAAAAAAAATGTTGTAGCGGGTGCGCTTTCTGATTCCCACAAAAGTCCAAATATACTTACCTAATAATTCTACCCCTTCTTCTAAAAACGATTATGTAAATGCTATTTATGCACCCCTACCGCAAAATTTTGCTGCAGTCTGAGTTGCAGGAGAACGATTCTGAACTTTCCCCAATTTACATCTACCTTCAAAACAAAACCTTACCAAAAACTGGAACTCAGACTGCTAAGCTTAAAGCACTTGCCCAAAAATATTCTTTGAGAAACAGAATCCTTTTTTGTATTCTCCCTTTAACTATTAGGCTCATACGTGAATTCCCAGATCAAATTGTGGTCCCTAAATCTGAAAGAAAAGCCATAATGGAATCCTTTCATAATGATTATTCTGCGGGACACTTGGGCCAACAAAAAACCTTAGATAAAATCCGCCAGCGTTTTTACTGGCAAAATATGGAAAATAATAAAAATGATTTTGTGAATAAATGCCAAATTTGTTACATCCACAAAGGTAACCCAATAGCTAATATTAAAGCATCTATAAAATCCATAGAAACTGGAGCTCCTTTTTCCACTGTAGCCATAGATGCCACTGGGCCCCTTCATCTAACACTAAGCGGTAATCGTTTTATCCTTGTAATGACTGACCTATGTGCCAAATAGCTCAAAGCCATTCCTGTTCCCAACATAAAGGACCGGACAGTAGCGAAAGTTTTAATTTCTGAAATAATTTGTTGACATGGCGTTCCCAATCGACTCCTTTTTAACCGAGGAACCAACTTTTTATCCCAAAGTGTTTTAAAAATTTGCAAAACTTTTCAAATCTTAAAAGTTAATACTACCCCTTACCATCCCCAAACTATAGGCCAGTGTGACGTTTAATTAAAACACTTATAGCAATAATTTCTAATTATGTGAATATGGAACAAAACAATTGGGACAAATTTATTTGTTATGCTCTTTGGAGTTATTGCATAAGCAAACACTCCTCCACCGCTGAAACCCCTTTGTATCTATTTTATGGTCAAGATCGCCAAACACCTCTAGATGCAAACTTTCACCAGATTAGAAACCTTAACATTGATTATGAAAATGACCATGGTAAAAGCGTACAGTACTTACTTTCTACAGTATATCAGTTAGCAAAAAAACATAATGAATCTACCCAGGATTGAAATAAGCGACTTTATGATAAAACACTTCATTTACCCATTTTTAAACCCGGTAATTCTGTGTCAAAAGAATTTTTGTTGCCCAGGAAAAATTAAAAAACTCTATCCCAAATGGACAGGCCCTTATTTGATTAAACCGATTAAATTATCCAACATCAAGCTTTTTAACCCTTCTAAGCCCACTGAAAAACCTTTGTGGATTTATCTTAACCACATAAAAAAGGCACAACCCAATTTAAGCTCCCAACACTGTCTGAATCACCCAAAACTGTTAAACCTGTTACCATAAAAAATCCAACTCACCAGCACCAACACCATTTTGAATTGCAACTAGAAGCAAAGCTAAAACAGATATTAATTGCATTTTTATTTCCAGACGACCTGCATACAATATTTTCCAAATTAACACAGCTGGAGCAGAACAACTTTGACAAGACGTTTGGCCAAAATTACAGAATCGATTACAATATTACCAGGCAAACCGCTTGGATCGGCGTCTGTGCTACATCAACACTCTTTTTTCAAACCGTTCTATCCAAAGGCCAGCAGGACGATGTTGTCATTTTCTATTTTACCCTGGAATTCCCTTTTTTGTGAGTACCCAAATAGCTGCCGTTATGCAACCAGAACCGTTTTCCTTCCAATAAGACGCATTATAGGAACCACGAACCCATTCCAGCCCTCTTTTCTTTAAAAATTAAAAACCCAGTGATAATTGGTAGAATTTTTTTGTGTTTGTCTTATTTGTGATTTGTTGAACTTAGTTATTGTGAAAACAGTTGCTAACGTGTTTTTGTTAACATTTTATCAGTTAAACCCAAACTTAAACCTGATATATATATATATTTGTTGTTGCTGTTATTATCCTATATACTTTGTTTTCTTGTTACACCCTGGTCAAAATCCATTGTTCTGAACCCAAGGAATCCCCTACACATCAAAGGACACCGCGCGCATAAAGGGACGCCCGCATTTGTGTCTAATAACGCGCCACGCCTTTCTAATAACCCGCCCGCGCGGCATTCTTTTAGCCATTTTCGCACCTTCATTTTGAAGCCCTGTTTTGCCGCTGCTCCTCCGACAAACCAATCCCAACATATATGACGTGATCACGAATACTATATGACATTTTAAAGCTAAAAAAATTCTGAGGTGTAACCCATTAGCGAACCCATGTCTTTTTCCTCCTACTTCTTCTAGTACTTTTCACGTTAACACCATTCCTTTTTTAAAAATTGATTGAGGACAAACAAAACAATCCTGGGTAGTTATGTAACAACCCAACATTATAAAATTGACATACGCGCACGCATATAATCAATCTCCTGAATTTTAGTTTGTCAGGACTACTTAAATAGAATTTTACCATTACATGTGAAGCAAATCAACCGGCCTATAGGTATCCCACCAGCACTTTAAACTAAAATAACCACAACAGCCATGGAAATCATACTGTCGCCTGCACAATCCCTCCACCATCAAAAGCTTGCCGACGTCAACAAAAGGAATCAATGGTTCTAATAACTGTATGTGCCAAGCTAGTATAAAAGAAACCATCTTCAACACTGGAAGATGGTTGGTTGATCTCCCACATCCTGTTATCACCCGTCCTCTTTCTCAGTCCATTCCTATTCCTTTTTCCAAAAGTTGAAAATTATCCCTCCTGCATTCCATTCCTCATCCACCTCAAATCAATATTTGTAAATTGTTATTTGTTGTTTGCTGTTAATTGTTTTAAAAAAATAAATGTATTGTTTAGTCATTTTGTAACACACCTCACCAACCCCCTTGTTACAATCACACTCATTACAGTACTCTACTCAATATACTAAAAAATCGGTGCATTTACTCAAAATAAACACAGGTTCCCTCTAACAAAACCTACTAAAAAATCAGAGCATTGGTCACATGTCTAAAATCAAAAACTAAGAAGCCAATACAGAAACAATTTATGTATGCGTTTTTAAGACGCAAGTTTCTTGAAATCAAATATTAAAAAAATCGCAAAAATATTTTCAAGAAAAAATAACAAATACTTCAAAAAAACTTTGCAATAAATTTTCGATCTTCCAAAAAGTCTACCTTTTGTTATGAGGATGCCTTTTTTTATTTACCAGTTTTTTTTCCTTTTACCGGTTTTGTGTCTACTGGCATTTTAAACTTCTAATTTCAAACGTTTCTTTAAAGCTTTTTTCCTTCAAACTAGCCAATTACCCAGTAAATAAATGTCAAATAAAGCCAAAATAATAGGTTAAAAACGCTGGAAATGTAAAATTATTACAATTGAATTTAAAGCTGTGGCAACAAAACTTTTTAGAAAAGAAAAAAAACTGGCAGAAAAATAAATAGCAAAGTGGCGCACCAAAACTAAAAAATATATCAAAGCTCACTAGATAAAAATATGCATTAGACCATTAAAATATTTTAAATTATTAGCGGGTTATTAACACACCGTTCAGAAAAAAGTTACAGTCTGTATTAGAAATTCTTCTATTTTCTGGGACAAAACCTGGTTTTATGTGTTCCATATTGCTAAATAAAAAAACGCCATTAAAACCTAAAACTAAAAAAAAGTTTTAGTCGAATTATTTAAACCTGAATAATATGAAAATGTTAAAAATAGATTACCAGTTGAGCTCTTTTTCTTACTAGACTTTTTGGAACTCTTCTTCTTTTTTGCTTTAAGATAAAAGAACAGTCCAATTCCAATACCCACACATAACAAAATAACAACAACAGGGACGCCAACAGCGATTGCAATCAAAAGTGCATTTTTTTTCTTTGAACCTAAAAGTTTGATTATCTAGTGAAGTGAAAGCTGAAAAACTTTTTTTTTGAAATTCTTTAACAATCATGACTTAAAAATGAACCAAATGTTTAATTTAATTCATCTATGCGTTTATTCCCATTTTAATACTTTATACTTTTATCCATATTGACATTATAAGGAATAAGGGATAAAAAACAAAAATTAAAATGGGAAATAAAACATCATACAATAAAAATTACGTAAATATTGTCTCAACAACCAGTCAAAAGCATAAGAAACAATTAGGACTATTATTCTAAAACAAATTGCTGAGTAAAAGCAAATACGCGTTAGGCGCTAAATTACAAATTTGAAAATATAGAAATACTATTCTTATTTGGTGAAATTTTATTAGTGAAAAGATGTCAAGTAAGCGAGACTAAGAGACTAAATATTACTTTAAGCTCTTTCAATCTCAAAAAAAAAGAATCGCAGTCATTTTAACTTAAAGAATACATAACATTTTACACCTTCCTTTCAATCCAATTAATTTTATTGAAATAACATTATACCTGAAAAATTAAACTAAAATAATTTTAATTATTTTAGATGTTTCTCATAAGTAAGTAAATATCAAGTAAATAAGTAAACGTGAGTACTCACACTCAAATATATGTGCGTACTAATTGGTATTAAACATTTGTGTGCCTGGGGATTGTTTTATAAAAACGTTTGTAAATTCGTATTTTATATCTTTCGGTACAGGGTATTTAGAACCGCAAGTAGGAAACTTGGAGCCGTTAGAAAATTTAGGACTTTTTTAGGCTTCGTTCAGGCTTAGGTGAAAGTTTTAGCGATTTTTATTTTCGGCTCCAAGTTCCCTTGGCTCCATTCACCCTAAACCTATCTTTCTATCTATTTTATGTAAAGTACATAATAAATTTGCGACTTGTAATCCTGGGTGAGTACCTCCGCGTAGTGCTTTACGCTGATTGATTCTAGCCACGTCTTGCCCTCTCTGCTGACTGATCCTAGGTTTTTTTTAAGCCAAATCGACGCCACTAGCGCCTAAAAATTCCCGCTGGCATCTAATATTATGGGTCTAGGCGCCAACCTGGCGCCTAGATTTTTAACCTTAAACGTACTTTTAACAGTTTATTTAGTTGATAGACAAAAAGGAACACAAAATTTTTAAGGCTTCAAAAGACTAATTTTCAAAAATTTTCTCGCGCTTCGCTTCGCTCAGCGCGTGATTTTTTAAATTTATCTGCAGTTTTTTATGTTGTTATGATGTATAATATATATGATATTAAGGTAATAGTTCTAACTAGTTACATTTTTTACTTAAAAAATAAAAACAACCAATTATTATAATTTAGTTTTGATTAAAACGTGAAAATAATACCTTCTGATAAAAATCTTATTTGCTTTCATGGGTATTGCTAGAATTTTTAAAGTTTTTAAAAGAATTTAATTTATGTTTAACACTAAAGCTTTGAGCTTCGAGCTATCTGGAATAGAGCTCCACTATGCAGAACTCTGGAGCAATCAACAGAACTGAGCCCTACTTTTGTTCTAATTTTGTGAATAAGTAATAAAAAAACTATACCAGAGGTTATTTAGTCAAAAATTTTTTGCAAACTGAAATTTTTCAAAACTTATTAAAAGCAATAAAAAACCTAATGTAAATAAAATAATTAAAATATTTAAGCTTAAATAAGCTTAAAATCAATTTTTTAGAGGCAAAACTCCTACAAAACTCCCTTCCCTTTAAATGGCCGGAGCTCTGGACAATGATGTGAGTGGGATGTGGGACAATGATGATGTGGGACAATGATGTGGGTGCATATGGCATTAGTAGTGTTAATGTTTCTTCTAAAATTATATAAGTCTTCAACAAAATTTTATGCATTTAAAATTTAAGTATTGAGAGAGGGCAAAAAAAGTCGTTTTTTAATTTCTGCTATACAACAAAACTTTTGACTACAAAGCTATCCAAAAATATGCATATAATAAAAAAAACCCAATAATATTAGTCTTTTTTGTGGACATAGAAAAAAATTTTCTGTTATTGGCGCTTAGATTTCTGGGCTGGCACCTAAAATTTGAAGGCTAGGCGCTGGTGAAAAGAAAAAGCCAGGACTGATCAATTTTCCCCTGTCAAATATCATCCATAATGTAATGTACAAAAAGCAGGTGGAGATTTGTAAAATGGAAATTTACAAACGTCTTTATGAAATAGACCCCTAGGGCCTGTTTCATACAAACCTTTGTAAGTTTTCTGTAAAATACACGATAAAGTTTTGACTTCTATTACAGAGGGAGTATCTCTGTGCATTGCTTTAAGTTGATTGGTCCTGGTCATATCATGTCACTTCCGATGACTGATCAATATTCTTGTTTTGTATATCCTTTATCATGTAATTTACAAAAAATAGTCAGAAGTTTGTAAAATAAAAAAAATTACAAATGTCTTTATGAAATAGGCTCCTGGCTAGTTTTCAAAAACTACCTAAATGGTATGCATTTAATTAGCAGGATTTTATGATGTGAGCAAGGTGGGATTTGCGGCAGCCCCTAAAACACAGGAAATGTGAGTGACTAGACTCCTAATTGGGTTCTAGGGCATATGGACTTATACTTCAAAAAATTCTTAAACTGTCAATCGCTTCTCTCTAAAATTAAAAGGTACCAATATTTAAGGGATAATAGGAATCTGCATCTGCACATCAAGGTACAACTCATCTGCAAAAAGTTTTAATTCCATATTATTTTAGTACAATAAAACAAATATTAGTTTAGTAAATACAAAATATCTTAGTTTTAATATATTTTAATAATCTATATGTTGTATTTCAGGTGTTGTGGACCACAATGGAACCATTTTTAGCTCAGTTTGATTAAATTGTGTGTCTGCGGTATTCCCTTCAATTGGGTGGCTTTGACTTTTTTTAAGATATTTTTTGAAAAAAATTGACTGTTTTGAATTAACAATAAAATGTATGGTAAATCCTTTTGTGGCTGAATTAAGTTTTTATATATGTCAAATTGTTTGAATTTTTAAAGATAAACATTATTTTGTAAAATTTTTAATTTTTTTACAAGAATTTTTACAATGTTTCAAAAAGTTATAAAGAGGAATTTTTTTGGTTTTTTTAAATTTTACCATTTCACCGTTTTAAATTACTTAGACCAAGCTGTTCCTTTGTTATTTTTTAACCCCTATACAACCCTTTTAGCTTTAGAAATATAAAAAAATATCTTTTTTGAGAACCAATCATTTAATTTTATAAGTTAAAATAATCCAATGCACAATCGTCATAATTCAGTGATACATTTTGTCGACCCATACATGGTATTATAATAATGCTTAAATTAACTAATTACAAGTAAAAATAAATGAACTTTTTGAAAATTAACCTATATTTTAAAAGTTTTAATTTTTAATGTCAAAATTTTATTTTTCTAAAAAAAAACGTAAATTTTAGAATTTTTTTATTTTCAGTAAACTTTATCAGTTTACTTTTATAAAAATATGGAAGCAAACTCATTTTTTAACATTATTTAGCTTTCATACATTTTTTAATTATAGTTATAATTTAATTATAATTCACCTATTAATTATAATAAAACTAATGAAAAATAAATACCAGTTTTTGAGTAAGAACTATTTTAATAAACAAAATTTAAGAAGCTATAATAAACCACTACACAATTGTGATAATAAATCATAATTTTTAAGCCACATATGCTATTAGTAATGTTGAAATTAATAATTTATAATTAGAAAGTGTAGTGTATTCAATCCATGAATGAGTATTGCATGCTTAGTATGTGGTCATAATATCTGGACTGCAAAGAGCAGGGTTGGTTGGTAGTAGTGTAGAATAGGTAGGTGGTGGTAGCCTTGTATTTTTGTTAAAAACGTTATTAATGTTTGTACACATATAAAGCAACACGCTACAAAAATAAATAAGTTTTAAAAATTCTTAGTTTTTACAACAAAAATTTTAATATTTTACCAAAAAAAAGGATTTTAGTAATTTATATTTTCTCCAAATTCAACCAGTTTACCCCTTTAAAAATAAGAAATTAAACTCATATTTTGAAGTTATTTAGCCTTCATACAGACCCTTTAACTACAATAAAACAAATGAAAATTTTTCCCCAATTTTACAACCAAAATTTTGCAATTTTACAAAAAAAAACGTAAATTCCTGAACTTTTTATTTTCTTTATATTTAATGAGTCCACCAGGCTGAAAACATGCAACCAAACTAAATTTTTTATCATTATTTAACCTTTATACAGATCCGTTAACCATAGAAAAACAAGAGAAAAAAGCTCCATTTTTTAAGAATTATTTAATTAATAAAATTTTTAATCGCTAATACACAAGTAACACAATTATGTATGTTTGCGACAATTTAATGTTTTGAAACTGCTTATAGATATTATGGGAAATTTTAAAAAATCAGCTTTAGTTTTACAAATTTTTAATTTTTAAAGACAATTTTTCCAATTTTTACGAAAAAAAACAAAATGTTAAAAATTTTTTTTCACCCAAAAAAAGTAAACTTATTTTTAGCCAAAGATGAATAACAGAATTTGCTTCGATTATTGAAAAAGAAAACACAATTAATTAATTAGTTATTAAATCTTTCCGCAAGCTTAAGAAACCTTTTTGATAAGTTTAAACCACGCGAACGCGCGTCGACCACTTGTGCTGAAGATTTACTAGCCAACTAACCAACTAATCCATTAGATCCATGCCTAATTTTACACATGAGCCCTATGTGAACATGTCACATGAACACACAGCTTTGGTATTTATACCTGCCTATAACTTTAGGGTTGGTTTCAAGTGGCGGAGTTTTCAACATGTGAGTAGGGCCAGTGTTACAACGTGCGGGGACCCAAATAATAGAGGCCCCTTTGCTAGGAACATGCCCCCTAATGCCACTATTTTATTTGCTTACTGTTAGCTAAAAACTAAAAATTTACATATAAAATTTTAAGGGAATATATATTAAAAGTTTATTAAAAAGATAACAGAATTTGGCCAATTTGGAAAACTTTTTATGTTTTAGTTTTACGATAGCTATTTAAAAATGCTAACAGTGGGTGAATAAATTTTGGTGTGCATTTTACGCCAACAGAAAATCAGCTGATTTTGTTGTGCCTAACATATATATATAGCAAATACCAACAATCTTGAACAAGCAGATAGTCTAGTACTTCGTTTGTCAGCCAAGACTCAGTAAAACCAAAATTTCAAAATCATTTAATTTCAGTAAAACCTGCAAATTGATTAAATTATTTTTGGGCGATCAAGCATTTTTTATTTTGCACCGTAGAAATGAGCTCTTTTTATCTGCCCTTCTTAGTGTTTCATATAACAAATTAACTTTTTTTATTTATATATATATATATATATATATATATATATATATATATATATATATATATATATATATATATATATATATATATATAAGGTAACTAACTTAAATTCGGCCACCTTTTTTATTTATTGGATAATTTTTCTGTTTTTTTTCAATCGAGCCAAAATTTGGCCTAAAAATCATTTCTAAATATTTTTGCTATTTCACGCCAAAATTCGAATATTTCATGGATGTTTAAACAACTTTTTTAAGTTAGTAAGAACAGCTGTTAAACCCGCATTTAGAAGACTAGAGGCAGGTAGGAGGCAGGCAAAATTGCCTCGGAGGCTGCTAGGAGGCAGGGGGGAGACAGGAGGCAGGGTGGAGTCAGGTAAACCTGCCTTGAAGGCAAGTAGGAGGCAGATGGCACTGCCTATATTGAAGCATATACAGGTTATAAGGCAGCCAAAACTGCCTCAGCGGCAAGTAGAAAGCAGGTAGGAGGCAGCAACATTTATGATGGAAGCCAGTAGCAGGCAGATAAAACCTTTTTTTTTCAATGCAGGCACCCCGTCCTTACCAGGTTCAAGTGGCTTAATTCAAGGCGTGTGCCATTAAGTTCCGCCACATAGAAAAAACTTGCTATAACTATTAACAAAAGCAATATAAAAAACGTTTGAATGTTTCAAATATATTCTTCTGTGTTGTTCTAGAAAGTATAGTATTTAATTCTTTCCGTTTTACAGCTTTTTATAATTAATAGCGAAGCTTTAATTAAGTATTAGTGATTGGCGGAACTGCGGAACCCCTGGAACGCCAGAGCCGGAACCAGAACCGGAATCGAGAATTTCCAAAAGTCAGGAATAAGAACCGGAACTGGAATTCCAAATTTTGTCAACAACATCCGGAACTCTGAACTGGAACTACCCATCACTAGTAAGTCTGTCAAAACCTTAAAAGCCCAGTTTTAATATGTTACATTTTTGTTGAATTTTTTTAGGTGTAAAAATTGTTTCCACATAACATGATTTTTATTACAACCACTTAAGTTTAAAAGAAAAACCACTTACGTTAAATTTTTACCCACTTATGTTGAAACATCAATCTAAAAAGGAACCAATAAAACCAGTAGAACCAGTAAAAAGGATGATCAAATCGCCAGGCCAGAAGTGGAGAATGCGGCTCTGCAGCAGAAGTTGGCGGATTTGGAGGGGAGGTTCGCCCAGATGAAAGAGGCACAGGCTTCTGGTGTTGATTTTGAGCTGGTAACTGCGGTGTGCGGAAAGGTGTTTGAGCGTTTTATACCAATGATGGACAGTTACTTCAAGCGCATGGAAGTCCGAAGAGAACATGAGACAATGCTAGTTGTTTTTGGCCTTTGGGAGAATTATAACAAGGAAAAGAAAAAGAAAACGTGGATAAGTTATTAAAAACTCTCGTTAGTAGTGATTCGGGTGAGGTCATCCACCCTATTAAAATTTTATTGTATTGGAAGAGCTAGCGACCGCCCCAGGCTGCTGAAAATTAGGTTAACCAATAAATGTCTTTGTAATAAGGTAGTTCATTTAGGCGGTCGCCTAAAGGATTCCAGCAAATATGACAAAGTTTATGTAAGGACGTCACTGATTGAGAAACAGAAAGTCTGTCAAAAAGAGTTGCTTGGCAAAATTCGGGAGCTTAGAGAGCAGAACAAAAAGGTTTCACTTCAGTATTCTACCTTATGGTGATCCCTTTTTTGTGGGAAACCACTCTCAAGGCCCCCCTAAAGGTTTCAAAATAGGATATTTTGCAATTTAATTACCATTATAGTATACTAAAGCTTTTACGTAGTATAAAAATTTTGTGTATAAATGCAAGAAGCCTTGCTAACTCCTTAGACGAGCTTGATGTTCTGCTTTCAGGAGAATGTCTTATTTATGGTGCTGTTGATATCTGCTCTATTTGTGAAACGTGGCGAACTGAAACAACTTCAAATGCAATGATTATCTAAAACAGAGAATATAAACAGCAGCGGCGAGGAGGTGGAGTAGTTCAATTAATTACAAATTTTTTAGAGTAGTTGAAATTGAAATTGAGAAAAAGTATGATGCAATAGGACTAGTAGCCGTTGACAATTTTCTACAGAAGTCATTTAAACTGAGATTCGTTGGTATTTTTAGAGAACCTAGTACTAGCAAAGAAAAGACAACTTAATATTAGAGCTAAATAGGAATTTAACAGAAAACTTTGTGGGAACCATTGTTTTAACTGGGGATTTCAATCTGCCAGGGCTGGTTTCTTTTATAACAGAGGCAGGCCAGCTATGAATATTTCATATTACCGCCTAAATTAATTAAAATAATTTTAAACTCAAAAAATGAAAATAATTGGTTTGAGTTTTTTATTAAACTAGGTATGTATCAGCTTGTTTCACAACCAACTTGTGAGAATAATTATCTGGACCTTTTAATCACAAACGATAGAGAAATTTTTAATAATGTCACTGTTGTGCCCAGTTTTTCACAATCAGACTATAACACTATTTTATCTGAAATTAATCTTAAAATATTTGACAGTCCTAAGAATAAGATTCAACATTACATACCTGATTTTTTAAAAGCAGATTATGATATGCTAAGTTTGGAACTATCTAAAAACATTTGGAAAATTTTATTTGAGAAATTTGGCACAGTAGAAATGCTTGGTGAAAATTCAAGGATATTTTGTTGTTAGGAATCAATAGACATGTCCCTGGAAAAAAACTATTGACAAACAAAAAAAAATTGTAAAATATGCAATACATAAAAGAAAACTACAAAATCAAAAGAAAAAACTTAGGTATAAGCGTAATGTTGATGAAAAATCAAGATTAAAGTACAAAAAAATTTGCAAAGTATACAAAAATAAAGTTAGAAATTTTAACACTAACAAAGAAACAAAAATTCAAAATTCAGGGGTTTAAACAATTTTAATAAATTTGTTGTTAATAAAATTAAAACAAAACAAACTATCCCACCAATTAAAAGAAAAGATGGGACTTTTTACCACAAAAAAGGTATTAATTATCTCAAACACCTGGCTGTTTTCCAATTTACTTTTTAAAACGCTTGGCCAAAGTTATTGCTGAGTTTTTGGCAAACAATCTTTCAGATGTCTTTTGATTTTGGAGAACTACCACTTGATTGGAAAATAGCTTTATTAAACTTACTTTTTAAAAAAGGCACCAAAAGCCTTAAAAAAATTATCGTCAATTTCATTTACATGTTTTTCTTGTAAACTAATGGAGCAGCTTGTTAAAGAAGAACAGTTGTTTTTTTCAAATCATTTTGTCAAGGTTTAAACATGGCTTTAAAGTAAAAAGTTTTGCAATAACACAGCTGTTTTAAACTTTTAATAAGTAGACGCAGACACTAAAAGATAAAATTCCAATCGATGTCATATACTTTGATTTTGCCAAGGTCTTTGACACCATGTCACATCAAAAATTGTTATATAAGCTAGAAAAATATGGTGTTTCTGGTAAATTTTTAAAATGGATAAAAGAATTTTTAGTTGGGCGGGAAATTAAAGTTGTAATTAATGACTCAGTATCAAAATCATTTCCTGTAAAAAGTTCAGTTCCTGTTTTGGGTCATTTCTATTTCTAATATATATTAATGATATTGTTGATTGTGTTAAGTACTCAGAAATTAGGCTCTTTGCAGATGATAAAAATTTGTTTGCAAAATCTTCATCTAAAGACTATCACATTCAAACCTTAAGACTTCAAGAAGATTTAGATAGAATATACAGCTGGTCACAAGACTGGCAATTGCAATTATCAGATCATAAATGTGAAGTTCTTCATATTCAAAATCATAGCAAAGAGTTAATTTGTAAATATTAGCTTGGTAATAATGTACTTGCAACTACAGAATTAGTGCGTGACCTAGGTGTTTATATATCTCATGATATGAAATTCTCTAAACACTATGAAATGACGGCAAAAAGCAATGAAAGTGATTTCACTATTTTTTCGAACATTCAACTTGAACTCTAGAAATAATCATAAGTTCTATGTTAGACCAATTCTGGAGAACGCTAGTGCAGTTTGGAACCTTTATTTACAAAAAGATATAAACATTTTGGAAAAAGTGCAACAAAATTTCACTAGATACACAATAAATGCAAGTTGTTACCTGTTGATTATGAACAAAAGCTGGATTACCTAGGTTTAAAAAGATTAAAGAGACAAAATTGATTTATATGAGTGCTTTAAAATTATACATTGCTTAAACAATTTGCAAGCCAATGATTTTTTCAAGTTTAACCTGCAGCCTACCTGTGGTCATCCCTTTAAATTGACCGTCGAAGAAAGCAGAATCAATGCAAGGAAATTTTTTTTACTGATAGGGTAATTACACCTTGGAACAACCTACTCCCATTTCAAGTAACTGTCGATTGTTTGGATGCATTTAAGAAAAGTTTAATAACACACTTAAATAAAAGCTCTTTTGAGCCTTTAAAGTCATATCAGATAGCTATGTTCGTTGATATCTTTTTAAATTTGTATTTCATATTGGCGACAATTAAGTTGCAGAATTGATGTTGTTGATGAAAAAAAAATTAAGGTCTAAATTCCACGATAAATGTTATTTGTGAGTTTTATCACGATAATTTTACTTGAAAAATACTAACGGTTTTAAACAATCCATCCATTTTTAACAATTTTAAACAATCCATCCATACTCCCGTCTCAAGTAACTATTGATTCTTTGGATGCATTCAAGAAAAGTTTTAAAAACGACTTAAATAAGCGCTCTTTTTGAGCCCTTAAATTCATTTAAGATAGCTATGTTGATATTTTGTTAGAATTATGGTTTATGTTAGCGGCAATTTAAATGCAAATTTAATGATGAAAAAACAAAGAAAAAAAGAAAAGAAAAATGAAATGATGATACAGTAGAATTAAACTATGCATGAACTATGCGTAGTAAATTATCTGTTATCTTGTCATTAATAACAACAACAATAATAATAATAATAATAATAAAAGTAATAAAAGTAATCCAAAATCCTTTACTTTTATTAGTTTAAGTAAAAGTAAAGTAAATTTTTACAACAATACTTTCATCATCTCGTGTTTTCAACATCTCGAGTTTTTGGAAAACTCGACTTTTAGATAGGATTTTGTAAATACATTTTAAAAAAACGGGTTTCCGCCCAAACATTAAAGGTTCACCTAATTTTTAGGCTTTGCTTAGGCTTGCAAAAAACTATGGTTTTTGTTTACTTTTTAATTCAAAGAACACATCATTAAATACAAATTTATCACAATAAAATTTTGCATGCTTTTTGCGTTTTAATTGAGCTTAGTGTTTCTTGTAAAAGTAAGTTAAGTTTTCTAAAGGCGAGATGTAGAAGACAAAAATTCCGGAAAATTTTCGCTCAGCTAACTTATCTTCGGCCAAAAATTATAAAATCATTGTCACGAGAGCTTTTTCAATGAAATTGTTTTTGCACAACTTTTTGTAATTTCTTGAAATTTATCTAAAACATATAGCCCAAGAAAAACTTCCTTTTATACATTAAAAAAAAAACGGAAAAAACGCAACATTTGCAACACACGATACTTTTTGTGGATTTAAGTTTTTTGCGCAGAGATTTTTCGTGCTCTCAATGCTTGTTTTTTTGTGTATATCGCATTTACTTGCAAAAGTGGAAGACAAATCACAATATGCGTTGCGGGACGGTGTTTAAAATCTGGGCGCTCGAAAATTAGTAAAAATGACGGGGTTTTAGTATTAAATTCGCAAAAAAACGAATTTTGTTTCAGCAAAATTTTGTTTAAAAATTTTGTGTTTACCATTTTTGGTTTTTATATTCGTACCTATGTGAAAAATATAATATTATAAAAATTGAAATTAAATTAGCAATTTTTTTAAAATAAAAGCTAAAAAAACAGTTTTACTGGAATTTATTTTTAATTACTTTTACAAATTTTTATTGAAAACATTTTTTTCAAATTAAATGCAAACAGCTCATACTACTTTTTTGTTTAAAAAATTTTACATTTTGTGTCTTTTGGGCGATATAAAATACTGGATTGGCTCAAAAAAGTATACTAACCCCGCAAGGTTTTACTGTCAAAACAAGCGGACCAAGTCCGAATAATAGACCCTGATTAAAAATAAATGAATGTCAGTGTATTTTTATTAATAAACTTTAAAATGCTAAAATAAAAACAAGACATCATAGAACACTTTTAATATAACCTAAAAATACAAGCAAGAATATAAATTCCAAGCTGTAAATCCAGTTGCAAAATAAAACTTTCACAGAAAAACTCACACTTAAGCTAATTTACTACTAGCCATTACCATTTTCTGCTAATTTCTGCTACGCAACGATTTTATAAAAGTGTAAAAAAGGGTTTAGGTGCACCAAATGATATTATAATAAATTTAATATTTATTGTACGTCTTATGAATAGATATTTATTGTGAAACCCTTATCTTGTAAACAAAACAAAAAAAATTTTAGAATAAGGATTCATGATTAAAATAAGGAATTTTAATTAAATGAGAGTCTTAATAAAACCTAATATATAAGTATAGCAAATATCTTCATATTAAAAGATTATCTTAGCTCTGTATATTAAAATAGGTATATGTATCACTGTCAGAAATGTTAAGAAGCTCTTTAAATTTTGCATTCTTAGGGGTCCTTACCCCGGTTTACCCAGGCTGATTTGACAGCTAAAATGCCAGGGCCGGGGCATATTTTTGGACTAATTTTATAAATAATTAAATAGTGATAATTAAATTTATTTAATACGCTAGGAATAGTTTTAAAAAATTTAGATAGAGTAACTTTAAATGTATTTCAAGCTTTAAAAAGCTTAAAATTGCTCGTTTAATGGGCAGAGCTCCGGAGCTCCAGAGCTTCCTCCGCTTCAAATGGTCGGACCTCCGGTGCATGATGTTAGAGGGTAGAAACATCACTATTCTTTGCGCAATCTAAAGCCTATTTTTAAAATTAAAAAAAAAACTTAGCTTACAAAAAAATTTAAAAATTAATATATGACATTAAGCAATAATTGTTAAAAGCAAAAGCAAATTAATTAAAATTAATTTGTTAATTAAGCAAAAGTTAAGCATTTGGATGAAAAGCTCCGAAGCTCTGGGGGTCTTTCCGGGGCTGTTGAAAGCAAAGCTTCCCTGTTTTGGAACATCATTAGTATAAATTACTAATTTCCCAAAACTCCAATATACACTCCAACGACCATTTAAAGCAGAGAGGATTTCCGCCCTTTAAAATGAGCAATTCAATGCTTATTTAAGCTTGGAATTTATTCCAAGTTACTGTCTTTGTATTTTTAAGACTATTTTTATTGTTTTACATAATTTAAAAAATAAATACAAAAAATAATCTAAAACATTACTCTTTAAATATTTATTTATATAATTAAAAAATTGGACAGAGAGTTCTGGAGATCGGGGTTGCTCCTGATATCT
>JASAMX010033993.1:0-34222 GCA_030248175.1 Microlaimidae sp. YZB2_3
TAGTGACGATTTATTCTGAGATTAAGTCTTAATTTTACATTAACTCTGTTAATCTAGTTTGTTTAATCAATACTGTTAGTATGTTTACTGTGTCTCAACAAATCCGAGTCTGATTAACTTTAAGTTTGATTAAATCTTTAGCATAGGAGCCCTGGACAAAAATTAATGTTTTACTCACATCTTAAAGGTGCGGTGAGGAGTCAAACTTTTTGCCTTCAATTTTAATTTTTTTTGTGAAAACCTTACCCTGCCCCCTATAGCCCACAAAATTTTTTTAACAAAATATCTCCTAGTGAAGTTCAGGAAGTTATAACCCCTCCCCCCAAAAAAAATATTGCGTTTCTCAACAATTCTGTAGTGAAAAGTTGCTCAATGGGTATAAAAATTAATGTTAAAAATTATGCAATTAAAAAAAGCAGAACTACTTTTTACTTTTAATTTAATACCTTGATCGTTAAAATTGCTGCAGTTTTGTTTAAGATATTGCGTTTTTTGTACAAAAAACATGGGTTTTTTCGCTAAAAACATGAAGTGAAAGGAAAAAAGTTTGAACAAACTTCATAAAATCGCTGCCTTTGGTGTTTTTAATAAAAAAACTGCGTTTTTTGTAGGGAAACGCAATATCTTGACAAATACTGCACCAATCTTAACGATAGGGTATTAAATTAAAGTAAAAAGTAGCCGCTTTTTTCAATGCATAGTTTGTAA
Organism: Microlaimidae sp. YZB2_3; assembly: GCA_030248175.1. Lineage (NCBI taxonomy): Eukaryota > Metazoa > Nematoda > Chromadorea > Desmodorida > Microlaimidae > Microlaimidae sp. YZB2_3. The sequence goes on from JASAMX010033993.1 coordinate 709, forward strand.
CGTGAATTGTTATGACCATTGAGCTATGTTTTACATACAGAATTGTTGAAAAACGCCATTTTGGGAGTCATAACTCCTGAACCACTAGAGGTATTTTGTTGAAAACAATTCTGTGTGATATTGGGGGCAGAGGTAAGGTTTTCACAAAAAAAAATTAAAATTGAAGACAAAAAGTTTGACTCTGCGCAGCACCTTTATGCACATAAAAAAGTTATCACAGGATAACTTTTAAACACATGTCAGAATACCAGCCCTGGGATCTGCGTCAGAATACCAGCCCTAGGATCTGTTTTATAAAAACCATTGTAAATTGCCATTTTACAAATCTCCGCCTATTTTTTATAGAATACACGATAAAGGTTTTTGGACTTGTAATCCAGGGGGAGCATCTCCATGCATTGCTCTGCACTGATTGGTCGCAGCCACGTCATATTATCTCCGCTAACACATCAATATTCCCCATGTTGTATATCCTCTATTATGTAATTTACAAAAAGTGGGCAGAGATTTGTAAAATAAAAATTTACAAACGTCTTTATGAAATAAGCCCCTTGTGCCTATTTCATATATATGCATTTTGTAATCAACGCTTGTATTTTTGTTTAATTTTTGTTATGTTATACATTAAAATCGATTTTGATTAAGATTATTTAGTGGTAAGTTGACATTTAACATAGCTGTGAAACACTAGCTGGCTTCCGTCTATTTTCACGGCCCAGTGTTAAGCGAATCATTTCAATTTGTTTCCAGCAAATGGTCCCTACGCGCAGAAGAGAACATGCCTACACCTACTGTAGGGACTTGCAAATTTGCAAACTGATTTCGAATTTTACAACCTCAAGTAAAGTTGGAAGCGTGCCCATACATGATTTCTGCTATCATTACGCTGATTAGTCGATTTAGAGGACGAAAAGTATTTCTAAGCGATTATTGGAGTATACAAAAAGGTGAGAGTCGCAGCTAGGACTATTTTACCTATATACCACTTTTATGTTTGATAAATCACTATTGAAGGACGCATATTTATTTCAAAATATGAGCGTTAGAATATTAGAGAGTATGTTGGATGTTTCCCCCCAGTTTTGCCCCCAGTTTGCCCCCAGTTTTGCCCCCGTTTTAAAACTTAAAAAAAACTTTTTAAAATGCTTTATTTCTTTCTTTATTTATGCCTAATTTAAAGTTGTGCACTAAAAAACTACAAAAACTATATGCAGTATTTTCTTTTATTTTTAATACTAATCAAATGATTTTTAAAAAGATTATTTTTCTTGCGTAAAATATAAATTATTTCCGCGTAGGTGACGGTAAAAGATCTTTATTTCTACACCGGCGTCCATTCAGTGCCTACTGGAACCCCTTTTGTATAAATATTTATATAGCGTCAAAGAACTTGAACGAATACACCAGAGTCCATTTGGTCTTCACTGGAACCCCTGATTTATAAATGTTGATAAAGCAATTATAAAAGAAAAGGGCTGTAGGTTTTGGCCCTTGCCGCGAAAAATCTTAACGAATTATTCACAAACTCACACAACAAAACGAAAACAACCGATACAAATGCAAACGCATCCATTCATTAGCCTAATTTACCGTCTTCCTGAAAAACTTAAAAGCTTAGAACTTCAAATCATATTATTTAACAATAATTTTAAAGTAAAATAGGTTTTATGGAAATTAAGTTTCAATATTAACACAGACGCGCTTCACTAATAACATGCTTAATGTTTAGTATGAAAAATTTAGAAAAATCCTTAATTACTTATATTTGATTATGATTTCAAAGCAAAGGCATAAAATAGAAAAAAAATCATAAGCATAGAAAAAGCATAAGTCACGAAGTTATACTCAAAACATATATATTTCGTTATTTTTATATATTTTTTTATGAAAATTACACTTTATTTTCGACATTTAAGAAAATTGTTGCATTTAAAACGAAACGTATTTGTGATATAATAAGGTATTTTAAAATTCTTGTATCTCTATTTTTAGGATTATTTTTATTGTTTTAAATAAGTTTTAAAAAAGATTTAGTTTATAAAAAAATTAAAATCATGTATGACATTGCTGTCTAAATATTCATTAAAACAGTTAAAAATTCGACAAAGAACTCCGGAGCTCCGGGGGTTGTACCAAAGCTCCTAAAAGCGGAGTTCTCCTCCGCTGCAAAGTAATGTCCTTATCCTATAATATCATACTGCGACCATTTTAAACAGAGGGAGCTTCAAAGCTACGGAGCTCCGCCCCTTATTGAGGTATTATGTTTTTAAATTATTATAAACAGAATTTTAGGGCTATTTTTAAAAATTTGAAAAAATGTAGCTTACAAAATTAAAAAAAATAATTTATGACATTACTTTTCAATTATGCAATAAATTAGTCAAGCAATTAAATGAAGAGCTCTGAAGCTCCAGGGTTTGGTCCACAGCTCTTGAAAGAGCTTCGCTGTGTTTCAGAACATTCCTGATATCAACTACTAATTTTCCTAACCTCCAATATTATTCGACTATTTAAGAGGGAGTTTCAAAGCTCTGGAGCTCCGCTCTTTAAAGGTGCGGTGCGGAGTTAAACTTTTTGTCTTCGATTTTAATTTTTTTTGTGAAAACGTTACCCCTTTCCCCAATAGCCAACAAAAAAACTTTCAACAAAAGATCTCCAGTGGTTCAGGAGTTATGACCCCCCAAAAATGGCAGTTTGGGACAATTCTGCACGTGAAAGATTTCTCAATGGTTATAACGATTTAAGTTACAAATTATGCACTCAAAGAAAGCGGCTAATTTCTACTTTAATTTTGTACCTTGATCGTTAAAATTGGTGCAGTATTTGTCGAGATATTTGTTTCTCATACAAAAACCCTCGATTTTTTTGCTAAAAACAAGAAGTGAAAGAAAAAAGTTTGGGCAAACTTCATAAGATCACTTCCATCGTTTGGTGTTTTAATGAAAAAATCGCGTTTTTTTGTAAGGAAAACGCACTATCTCGACAAATACTGCACCAATCTTAACGATCAAGATATCAAATTAAAGTCAAAAAGTTGCTGTTTTTTTGAGTTTTATATTTTGTAATTTAAATTTTAATACCCATTAGCCTAAGACTAAGCCAGTTTACAAAGCTTATATGTTTGATCTAAAGGTTTATAAACTATTTTAACAGGATAATCTAATTTTCCTACCAAAAATATCATTTTAATATCGAAAATTTAAACCGCACGATAAAAGCACTTATCGGTGAATTATATCTGGCTGAGGTCAAAAATTAGTTTGCAGACATGAAAGAACCAAATTAAAATTATGCGGTTTTGAGGTTTAAAAAAAAAACAAAAAAGACCGGAGAATTTTTTTTAAATTCCACCTTTTTATAAAATACAAAAAAATAACCAAATTTAGCCCTTTAAAAATTTGCATTTGAGTTTCAAATTAAGTAATTTAATAAATAATTATCAAAATAGGGGTTTTCACCTTTATTATTAAACCACTTTCGTTAAAAATTTTGAATGGTTTTGTGGTTAAATAGTCAATTTAATACTGCAATTATCGAGGTCAGATAGATTCTAATTGCCTATAATTTGTTTTTACAGTTAAATTGATTAACATTAATAATGCACGTGGAAACGGATTTCGTGGAACTATTCCCATCGGAATTTAAATAGGTTGGATTTCAGCGGCGGACTTAAATTTTTTAACGGACGGCCTGCAGAAAGTTTAATCAGTGGATGCTTCCTGAAAAGTGAAAAATATTAGCTGCTTGAACCGGCCTGTTAAAATTCTATTAAATTTTTTCAGTTTTCTTGCAATCTGTCTTTCTGGCTTGGAAAACTCTAGAGAAAAAAATTGTTTCTTTTTCTTGTATTATTTTTGTCAAATATCGAATATAATGAAATATATTTTTATTTGTTAGAATATAAAATAAAATTGAATATTGTAAAGTATTTTTCTGAACTTACCAAAGTGAGGATTTTGAATTTTTATAGCTATATTTGACCGTAAGCTAAAAAATTCTACATAATAATAACACTCAAGCTAAATTAAAGTCAGTGTTTATTTTCATGTTGACTAATTTGTAAGTTATGTTGAGTAATTAATTACCTAAATACGAATTCTATCAAGGTGAAAACAGCGGGGTGGTAATGTAACCACTCGTTCTCGGAGAAAATATCACGTGTAGAGGAACACCTGACGCAACTTAATAATAATTGGTTACATCATCTCTGCCAACTTTTTTTATTATTTTTTTTTCTCGTGCCAACTTTTTTTATTATTTTTTTTTTTATTATTGTTCTTTTTTTCCTGACGGCGAGCGGTTACGCCCTTAATTTCAGCCTAAAGGATTTTAGCTTTAAGGCAGAACACTACAGTTTTAACAATATTTACTAAAAGTTAAACATCAACTTAGATATTAATTTTTGTCAAAAAACAGTATGATACGATCAAATGCTGAGATTATGATGTATTCAACGGTGATAATTTCATGGTTTACCGGTTGTTTCATTTTGAGCTGAATCAATATAAAGGTCAAAAACAGTTTTTGTTCTTTTAAAAAATTTGAAAAGTACAGTTTTTGCTAAAATTTTATGGAAAGTTAATAAAAAATAGGGGACAAATTTTATTGGTAATCTGAAATAAAACGGAATTAAAAATTTTAAAAAAATTGAAAAAAACCGGAGAAAAAATTAAAAAAATGCAAATAAATAAATCCTGAATTAGTTTTTTAATTGAATACAATCCATAAGCAAGAATACATGAAAATTAATTAATAAAGAAAAGAAGAATGAGAAATGAAGAACAAATTATACGGGGTATGTGTGGATCCAACCTAAATGCATACGTATGCATATGTTATGCATACGTATGCATTTTTTTATATGCATACGTATGCATAATTTTTTTTTTAAATTATGCGGTGCGGTAATTTAAAAAAATACGCGAGGCAATGAAAATATGTTCCGGCCCGTAGATTTAGCCTCAATTTTGAAAACCTTATATTCAACGGATTTATATGGGAGATAGCTCGAAATGGCCGCCATTTAATTCTAAATAAAAATAACGTTTTAAGTTTTAAAATTTTTTTTGGGAATCTTTTTTTAATTTTAGGTTATTGAAGGGGTGTCGCCCGAAAATTTTATAAAGAGAAAAATGCACAAAAATATAAAACTTTTGTATCCTAAAAACATTTAGAGTTTTCAAGTAAATAATTCGGATTATAATACACTAATTTATTTAAAAATTTTGTCTATTATAGGGTCTACATAAGTAGTATTAATACCACTTTTTAAGCTACTTTTTTGCAGACTCAAGATTTGGAAAAAAATAGCGAATAAATTTTTAAACTCATACTAATCAACAATAATTAAATTATAAATCACTTGATAGAAAAGAAAATTTTCAATCTTATACACTGAATTTTTGTGTGTTTTTTGTTAAAAAAAATGGGCTTTTTACATTATTTATGACACTATGAAAATCGTTTAGACTTTCAAAAAATTGGAATATTTTTTTAAAATTTGAAAAAATAACAAACATCCGATAATCTGCTTAATCGATTTCCAAAAGCTTGTTTTTAGAATTGTGAACTTTTCTAAAAACTTGTACCATTTCTTAACCTATTAATTTTTGGAAAACAAAAAAAATTATTTGGAAAAAGTAACAATTATTTGTTTAGCTTACAATAATTTTTATTTGTTCTAAAGTAACAATAATTGTCTCGGTTCAACAAATTACAATTTTTTTTGAAAAAATTAGTTTTTTTAAACATTTTTTGACACTTTGAAAATTGTTAGATTTTTTAAAAATAATTTTTGAACTTTCGTTTTTTTACTTAATACAAGTTTCAGACTCTTATTTCAAAAAAACACAGTTTTTTCACCTGGGGGCTAATTTCCTTAAAAATTGCTCGATTGTTTTTAAACGTAAACATGTAACAGATATAAACCCCAATTTTACTAATACAATGTATTCTTTACCTGATAAAAATGAAAAGATTTTCGTACAAAAAATTTCTGTATTTCGTAGTCCAAAATTACCATTTTTTTAAATGCTTATTTTACTTTGTTTATAACTTGCGAAATACCTAATGAATTTAAAGTTTATTACCAAATTCATTTATTTTCCTTTCAAACAATGTTTTTATTTTGCTTTATAACTGTTTTGGAACAAATATTGGGATCGTTTGCTTAAAACACCCAATTTCACGAGTTTTTTGAACTATGGACAAAATCCGGAAAAATAATTTTTGGCCAAAAGCCATTAAACGGCAAAAGGCATTAAAAGAAATAAAATTGTATTTTAAATGTAAAATTGTACTTTGTTTTAAAATTATCGGATGTTTGTTATTTTCTTTGCAAATTTTCAAAAATAGCCAATTTTTTTTAAAGTCTAAACAATTTTTATAGTGTCATAAATAATGTAAAAAACACTATTTTTTAACAAAAAAAAAAACACACACAAACATTCAGCGTATAAGATTGACATTTTTTTCTTTTATAGGGGATTTATAAATTAAATATTTTTTTTTATTAATAGGGCTTAAAAATTTTTTTTGTTTTTTTTAAAAATGGGGGGGCGGGAAAAAAATATTAAAAGGGGGGTTATTATTACTTATAAAGGACCCCTATAATAGACAAAATTTTTAAATAAATTAGTGTATTATAACCCGAATTACTTACTTGAAAACTCAAAATATTTTTAGGATACAAAAGTTTTATATTTTTGTGCATTTTTCTCTTTATAAAATTTTCGGGCGACAGCCCCTTAAATAACCTAAAATTAAAAAAGATTCCCGAAAAAAATTTAAAATTTAAAACGTTATTTTTATTTAAAATTAAATGGTGGTCATTTTGAGCTATCTCTCATAAAAATCCGTTGAATATAAGGTTTTCAAAATTGAGCCTAAATCTACGGGCCGGAACATATTTTCATTGCCTCGCGTATTTTTTTAAATTACCGCACCGCATAATTTTTTTAAAAAAAATTATGCATACGTATGCATATAAAAAATGCATACGTATGCATAACATATGCATACGTATGCATAAAAACATATGCATACGTACGCATTAAGGTTGGATCCACACATACCCCGTATAATTTTTTTTCATTTCTCATTCTTCTTTTCTTTATTAATTAATTTTCATGTATTCTTGCCATGTATTGTTCCAAAGTATTGTTCAAGCTTGTATCTAACTAATTCCAAACTTTCCTTAAAATCTGTAAATTAATCAATTTTTTTCTTTTAATTTTTGATTTGACGCCAAAAAAACTACAAACTGAACCGTCTTATTTAAATTAACATCTTAAGGCCATTTAGTCAGACGCGCAGTAGTGCAGTGGTTAGAGCTTTGGACTTGGTCTATTCACTACAGAAGTAACTAGGTTCAATTAAAAGATATAAATTTATTGTTGTTTGCTTCTTTTTTATTAATTTAATTAAGTTTTTTTCTGTTTAAAAAAGTGTGCAATATTCAGGATGCGCTAAATCGAAAATGACAAATTGAATATTTTTAGTATTGTATTTTATTGTGATTTTGACGTGTTTTTATTAGTTTCATTTAATGATGGTGGACGCGCCAATATGGGCAAAAATTTGTTTGAATCAAATTTTACACATTTCAAACATTGCTAAGAAATGAGAAGTAAAAGTCATGAGGGTAAGGATTAATGATAACGAGTTCAAAGTTTGTTTTTTTGAATTTCATAGATATATTTTTAGATGTGTTTTTGTTTTTCACTGGGAGTCAATATCTTTAAAAAATAGTAATTGTATTAATCAAACAACAGCACGTAAGTTGGAAATATTTTTTTTTAGTTTGGTTTTCTTTTTTTAAAAAAATAAATAAAAAAATAGTATTGTTTAAAACAAAATAGGGCAGCTGGCTTAATTTCGGCCATGTTTTTTAATTTTTTTGGATAAGTTTTTTCTGGTTTTTTCAATCGGCCCAAGTTTTGGTCTAAAAATCAAACGATAGCTATTTTTATTATTCCAGTGCAAAATTTTAGAATTTCTGCTACACGGAGGTTTAAAGTTTTTTTAAAGTGGCCTAAATTAAGGCGCGAGCCAATGACTTCGGCCACCTAGAAAAAACTGGCTACAACTATTGCCAAAACGAACAATAAAAATTTTTAAAGGTTGCAAAATTATCCATGGTACAAAAAACTTAATTTTTTTCCGTTTGCAAACTTTAATAGTTATTAGCAAGACTTTAAATAATTATGTCAAAACCTTAAAAAACAAGTTTTAATAACCTGTATTTTTTGTTGAATTTTTTTTGGCTTAAAAAACGTTAAAAAACAGTCAAACGAGCGAAAAAAATTTTATAAATAAGGTAGTAGGATGATATTTGAAAACATCAAAAAACGGTAGGTTCTTTCACCTAAATTATAAGGTAGCCGAAATTAACAGAATCTTAAAATGCGCAGTTAGTTTAACACATTGCAAAGTGATTTTGAAGAAAATATCAAAACATGTAAATTAGGAATTTTGAGCCTTAAATAGAAGATATTTTAAGGTTGTATAGTGCTTAGCTCTAAATTTGATGCATTTAAACAAAAAGCAAAAAATTAAGAAAATCACAAAAAATTCACTTTTTGTATTAATTTGTTGATAATGTAGAAAAACACAAATAAAAAACTTTTGCAAAAACACTTTATTCAACATTTATCCAGTTACTTTTGTGCTAGTTTTTTTGTGTTTTAAAAATTAGCCAATTTTCTAACACTCTAAATTGTTGGCTGAAATTAAGACCCAGCCAAAATTAAGTCAGATACCCTAATGAATTAAGTTTTTTTGAAAAAAAAATTACTGTAAAAAAATAAAGGAATATTAAATTATTTTTTTAGTCATGGAGAACCGAACCCCCAGGAAATAATATGTAGATTTCTGACGAAGACGCAATAACCACTGGACTAACGCTCACAGTTGTAGTACCACTAGAAGGGTTTTATATACCCCAATTCAGTGGCAATTAATAAATAAATAATTAAACCCTTGTGAAATGACATATGAACGTACGCTATTCCTTAATATTTATTGGATTAAAGTAATTATAAAATTATTAATTTTATTATGTTGAGTATTTATAATTAATTATATTATGTCATATAATGCGCTGTGTTCACTTTTTGCACCCAATGCGTGATGTGCGAAATTTAACCAATGATTCAGAATAATAAACAGTCATTTCGTTCTCTCTTATATAGCATACGATTGCATACACACATGCAGAGTGTCGCCCGACTTCCGTTTAACACAACCAAAGGAGATCTCCTCTAAGGAATGTAAGTGGAAATAACCCCATTTGCACACTTTAATAATTTCGTTTTAGTTGAATATATTTACAATTTTTGTTCTATTAACACTTTTCAGGCCATGAAGCTTTCATACTATGTTCCTTAAGTTTTAATATTTGTAAATAAAAAACTGGAGGCGAAACTGGGGCAAAACTGGAGGGAAACATCCAACACCCAAAAAAAGAACAAGACACAAAATCCCAGAATTTATCAACGTCCCCTAATTATGTCTGGCGTTGCGCCGCGGAGCTAAAGCGCCCCACGGCGCTCTCGCGCCACGCTTTATTTATTCACGTTTTCAAAATCAAACTAGCCTTGAAAAATGCTCTAATAATAGAGCAGGAAAAAAGGGTGATTTCTCCCCGGGCGTGTGCTTAGACAGAAAAAATGTAGACCAGTCTGAGATGAACATTATTTGCACCATAAGAAATTTGTATTTGATTTGGCCAGCTGCCCACTAAGTAAAAATTTCTCCCTTATTATATGTTATTTATATGTTGAACTAATTACTCAGCACTGTTGCATATTTTTAATCTTATGAAATGACAATTAAAAAAATCATACTCACTGCAATTTTTGACAAGCGCGAAATCGCCATTTTTCAATTAGAAGGTTATATTTGTATGTGTAAGAAACAACTATAAATTTGAAAATGTGGCAATTTCGCGCTTGTCAAATATTGGTGTGAGTATAATTTTTTCACTTGTAATTTCATCAGATTAAAAAAATGCAACAGTGCTGTGTAATTAGGTGAACGTATAAATAAATTATTATCATATGGTAGAAATTTTTATTCACTGTGCAGCTGGACAAATCAAATACTAATTTTTTATGGTACAAATAATGTCCATCTCAGACTAAAGATAAATTCTATCAGAAAGAAAATGGCAAGGTGGTAAAGTAACCACTTGTTCTTTGAGACAATATCACCTGGGGCCTATTTCATAAAGATTGCTTGTAATTAATTTACAGCTGTAAATTAATAAACGCATATTTTTCTTTTGCATTTTTAATTAAAAAGTATATTAATCAAGCAGAGAAACACCTGACGCAACTAACTAATAATTGGTTATATAACCGCTGCAAACTTTTTAAAAATTTTGTTTTCGCTCAAGTGTTTATTGTTTATTTCTTTTTGACGAAGAGCGGTTATGCCCTTAATTTCAGCCTAGAAGACTTTAGGTTTAGTCCACATCTTTTCTGTCTAAGCACACGCCCAGGGAGAAATCGCCCCTTTTTCCCGCTCTATTCTTAGAGCATTTTTCAAGATTAGTCTACCACTTCTTAAAATCAAATTAAAAAAATAACCTTGTGTAGTATAGTATTAGCTGCTCAATGACAAATATTTATAATCAATCTGTTGCCGAGATATGTTTTAACAGTTTTAATATTTTCAATAGAAAACATATTTTTCGTCAGCATTATAATGTAAAAAACTTTGCCGACATTTTTCATTTTTTTATTTATCGTTAATAAATTGAACTTTTAAATTAAATATAAAAAAATTAGAATCTTAGCCATGCAATAATATAAATTTCAAATAGTGCTCGAATATTAATAAGAAATAAAATTATGTTGTAAACAATTCAAATTTTAAATTTGGACACTTAAAAAAGTGGCTCATAAAAAATTATTGTACGATTTTTTACCCTTTCCAAAGAGCTCATGTTTATTTCTGATAAATCAGTAACAACGAAGGAATATCGGTTTTATATATAAGCGTTTGAAAAAATCTATTAATCATAAGGAAAACAGCGACATGAATTACAAAATTTATCCAAATTCTCTAATTATAGTTGGCGCGTTGCCATGGGGCTTAATCGCCATGTGGCGCTCCCGTGCCACTGATAATTTAATTATATTTTTTGGAATAAAAAGAAGAAGAAGATAAAAAATTATAAAAAAATTAGGTACGTTCACTAATTATAGTCAGAGAGGTGGAGTGGGGCTAAATCGCCGCACCAGCAAGGATTGCAATTATATTTTTGAAATAAAAATAAAAATGAGAAAAAGAAGATGATCATGAATAAAAAAACATCCACGTTTTTTAATTATAGTTTGCGCAGTGTCGTGGGGCTACATTGCTGTGTGGCGCTCCCGCACCACTAATGATTGAAATTATTTTTTTAAAATATGGAATCAGCAGAAGAAGATGATGAACATGAATTACAATTTTTATTTTATCCACGTTCTCTGATTATAATTTGTGCAGTGCCTCGGGGTTAAATCGCCAAATGAACGATGAAGGAATATCGATTTTAGGATATGAGCGTTAGAATAACAGTAATAAAAATAAACAGAAGAAGATGAACATGAATTACAAAATTTTCCCAACTAATTAGGGTAGCTGACTTAACTTCGGCCACCTTTCTTTTTGGTTAATTTTTTTCCGGCTCTTCTAATCTTTTTGGTCTAAAAATCAAACGACAGCTATTTTTGTTATTCCAGTGTATAATTTAAAAATTTCTGTAGCACATAAAAATCAGTGGAGGTCTAAATTTTTTTTATAGTGGCCGACGTTAGGGCGCGTGCCCTTAACTTTGGCCACCTAGAAAAAACTGACTGTAACTTTTGCTAAAACGAACGATAAATACCTTTAAAGGTTGCAAATTTATCCTTATAGGCAAATAAAATCCAGCCGACCGCGATAATTTCAGTATTGAATCGACTATTTAACAACAAAAACATTCAACTTTTTTCACTAAATTGGGTTAATAACAAAAACTAAAAACTGTATTTTATTAATTATTTATTAAATTACTTAATTTGGAACCTAAATGCAAATTTTTTAAGGGCTAAAATCGGTTAATTTATGTTTATTTTGTGAAAAGGTGGAATTAAAAAAAATTCTGCGTTTTTATTAGTTTAAAAAAAACGTCTTTACCGCAAAATTTTAATTGATCCCTTCATTTCTGCATTCTATAGGTAAAATACTCGTAGCTGAGAACGTATAGGCGTGGTTTAATTTTCGCCTGTTTTTATAAAAAAACATTATTTTACCTGTTTTTAATGAAAACTTAAAAAATTCAACGCTAATATAAGACTATTTTATACTAATTGGTTTTAGTGTACAGAAGTCTATTGTATATGTATGCATTTTGTAATCAAAGCTTGTATTTTTGTTTATATTTTGTTATTTTATACGTTTAAAATAGATTTTGGTTAAGATTGTTTAATGGCAAATTGACATTACTTGATAATACTTGCTGTGATCTATTTTAACGGCGCAGTGTAAATGAATCATTTCAACTTGTTTCCGGCCAGTGATTCCCACGCGCAAAAGAAAGAATGCGTACTGTAAATTTGCATACATACTCGTGAAATTGCGAAATCATTTCACATTTTACAACCTCAAGTAAAGTTGGGAGCGTGCCCATACATAATTTCTGCTACCATTAGGCTGATTAGTCGATTTAGAAGACGAAAACAATTTTTAGCGATTATTGGAGTATACAAAAAGGCGAGAGTCGCAGCTATGAAGATTTTACCTATAATTTTCAGCGTCAGCCAGATATAATTCAACCGGTTCCCGGAAATTTCGTATTTTACAATTCGTCTTTCAACATCTCGTCTTCTACAACTCGTCTTCGGAAAACTTGTCTTTTAAACATTTTTCCTTCGGAAAACTCGTCTTTTGGATGCGATTTTGTAAACGCACTTTTCAAAAGACAAGTTTCTTATATTTTTTGACTAAAACAATGTATTGAAAACCTTTTTTTTACCCAAGCCTAAGCAAAAACCAAAAATCAAGTAAAATTTTTATCATGATAAACTTTTATTAAATGATTTATTCAAAAAACTGAAAACCTAAGCCTAAGCAAAACCTGAAAATCAAGTAAACTTTATCATGTTAAATTAGTATTTAATCATGTTTTTTAAACTGAATAGCAAAAACTATATTTTTTTCCTAAGCCTAAGCAAAACCCAAAAATCAAAGAAAATTGTATCATTGGGGTGGAAACTCGCATTTTTGAAAATACGTTTACAAAATCGCATCCAAAAGACGAGTTTTCCGAAGACAAGATGTTTAAAAGACGAGTTTTCCGAAGACGAGCTGTAGAAGACGAGATGTTGAAAGACCAGATGTAGAAGACGAAATTTCTGGACACCAATTCAACCATAGGTATTGTTCTTGGTACATACAAGAATGCATATGCATTCTTGGTACATACAAGAATGCATATGCATTCTTGGTACATATAATTTAATATTTCCCGTTTGCAAACTTTTATAGCTATTAACAAGACTTTAAAAATTATCAAAACCTTAAAAAACACAAGTTTTAATAACACGCGTTTTTTGTTTGCGTTTTGGTGTGAAGAAATATTTGAACATAAAATGGCATTTGTTACAGCCAGCAAACTTTGACGAAAGCCTGGTAAAAATTTTATTCCAATCTAATGAATTTTTAAAAATATCAACAAAAAAAAACAAAATCTTCCTTAATTTTGGCCACAGGTTAGGTTTAAAAAAACAAAAACAAAAGCTTAAAGCACAAAAAAAAACCAATTATATAACCCAAAATTATCAATTTTCAGGATAAACAAGACGGTAAATAAGTTTAGGAGTGGTATAATTCCACACCAACCCTTGCCTATCCTTAATGTTTAATATCTGACTCAAACCTAGACAACTGAGAGTTGGATTACTCCATCCGGCACAGAGGTTTACTACGTAATTCTTATGAATGCATCCCTCCGCCAAAGGAAATAACCTAACATTTTTGCTTATGTTTTAATTTTACTTTCACAACTTTTTGAAGCATTGGTACTCTATATCATGGTAAGGGGTAGGGATCGACCGGGGCACCGGCACCGGCCCCAGCCCCGTCCCCGGCTTGCCCTGGCACTTTTTTTTACCCCGGCCCCGGCCCCAGCAAACGCAATTTCCCCTACCCCGGCCCCGGCCCCGGAAATTTAGCTGTCAAATCAACCGGGGCAAACCGGGGTAAGGACCCCTAAGAATACAAATTTAAAGCACTTTTTTACAATTTTAGACAGTGATGAATATATAAAATTTTATTTAAAGAGCTAATGTAATCGCTTTAATAGGAAGATATTTATTATTTATATTTTAAGATTTTATTAAAACTCTATTTTAATAAGATTCGTCTTATTTTAATCATGAGTCGATTTTATAAAAATTTAAAGACTTCTTCCGTATTAAAAACCATTTTGTTGATTTTTTTACAAGATTAGGGTTTGACAATAGAAGTCCACTCATGAGACGTATACAATAAATATTAGAGTTCTTATACTATCATTGTTTATATCAAAAATATATAACCAAAGAAAATTTTCGGCTATGTGTACAGTAAATTTTTTAACTAAATTTAAAGAAAAATGATGCACATCTTGCTTTTTGGCGCAAGCTACTTTCTGTGCACTAAATAAATATTTTCTCGCACAGCGATATTTTGTACACCAAACTCGTTTTTCTGAAACGTTTAAAAAATCGCTGCGTACAAAAAATTAGCAGAAATCGGTAATAATTGCTATTAATTCGCTCATTTGTGATTTTTTCTATAAACGTTTATTGTACAAATGGACGTTTGTTTGGATTATATTATATTCTAACTTTTATTTTTATGTTTTATTGAAACTGTTTTAAAATTTATTGATCTTAAAACAGTTTTTTAAATAAAAAAATTCCAGTTGATTTTTAGTTTTTATTTTAGCGTTTAAATTTATTGCTGAAACTACACTGGTATTCATAAATTTTTTGTAGGTTGCATTTGGACTGGGTCCGCTTGATTTGGCAGAAAAACCCTGCGAAGTCAGTCCACTTTTTTAGCGAGCTTAATATTTTTATACAGCCCAAAAGACACCAAACTTGAATTTTTTTTAAACAAGAAATTAGTATGAACTGTTTGTATTTAATTTGGAAAAAGTTTTCAAATAAAATTTGCTTATCAATTGATACGTGTCGAAAATTTACGATATTCAATACTGGACACAGTCTAAAAGGTGTACCACCTGGTCCAGAGTTTTCTTGCTAAAAATTACGGACCCATTTCTTATAAATCCGGTCCAAAAGTTTATGAATACCAGTAAAAATGCTAGGTATTTAAATAGAAATTCCAGTAAAAATTATCTTTGAGCTTTTATTTAAAAAAAAATTGCTAATTTAGTTTAAGGTCTTTATATTTATATTTTTAATAAAAGTAAGCATATAAAACCCAAAAGAGGTGAAAAACTAATTTTTAAACTAAAAAATTTACTGAAAATTCGGATTTGTGCGACTTTAATACTGAAAACCCGCCGTTTTCTTCTATTTCGTAGGCAAGGCACACTGTTGTTTTTTTTAATTAATTTTTAACGATATTTTTAATAAAGTGTCAGTGTTTTGCAGTGCATATGGGAACTTTTCTTCCACTTTTGCGTAAAATGCACTTCAAAAACGGGCATTGACAGTAAGAAAAATATCTGCGTAAAAAATCAGTGGTACATGCACAGAAAGTCGCGTGCGTTAGAAATGTTGCGTTTTTTCTTGCACAGTTTTATTCAAAAACTTAATTTTTAATTAAAAATTTTTTTGCGTCATATGTTTTTGAT
Source organism: Microlaimidae sp. YZB2_3 (assembly GCA_030248175.1). Taxonomy (NCBI): domain Eukaryota; kingdom Metazoa; phylum Nematoda; class Chromadorea; order Desmodorida; family Microlaimidae; species Microlaimidae sp. YZB2_3. The sequence goes on from JASAMX010033993.1 coordinate 16,544, forward strand.
AAATCTTGAGAAATTACAAAAAGTAGTGCAAAATCAAAAAAACAATCTCATTGAAAAAGTTCACGTGACATTGATTTTATGATTTTTACTAAAAAATAAGTTAGCTGATTAAAATGACTTAAACTAACAATTAAACGGGAGAAAAAAAAAAAAAAAATGGTGGTTTAAAAAAAAAAAAAAAAAAAAAAAAAAAAGAAAACAAAAGAACAAAAAAAAAAAAAAAAAAAACAAAACTTGAAACAAGCAAGAAAGCGAACATAGTTGCTTGTACTCGCAATAATTTAATTATTTTACCTTTCACAAAAATAAAACAATTTTTTTAATTTAAAAAAATGTAATGAAGTTTTAAAAATGTTTTAACAATTAAAAATAAAAAGTGCGTTTTAAATCCTCCTGTATGTTTAGACCGAAAAATGTTAAATAGAGGCATGTAAGTGAAGTTCTAAAAAGGATGTTCTTCAAAATAATATTTTTGAAGACTAGCATATTTTAGATTTAGAGTTACATTTCTACAATTATCAACATATTTGATTTCTTGTAATATAAAGAAAATTCGCTATTGTCAAATCATTTTTTATACGGGCATCCAACTTTGATTTTAGTTCCTTTAGCACGTTTTGGTTTTTTTATAAAAACATACTCCCCGTATAAAAATGCTTTAACTCCTGCTTATTTGTAGAGCATTTTTTAAAAGTAATAAGAATGGTTAAAAATTTGAATTTTCGAAAAAAACGACCAAAATTACAATCTCTGCTAAATTTTTAGCTTGCCCCCAGCCCCGGTCCCGGCCCCGGCCGGGGCAAAATTTTCTACCCCGGCCCCAGCCCCGGCCCCGGCCCTGGCAAATCAAAATTTAACTACCCTGGCAAGGGGTGAGTTGGGATGGGAAACCCCATTGACATGGGTTTCCATATTATTTTTGAGAAATTTCTTTCGGTCAATTTATATTTTAAAACAACTTAGTAAATTATGTGTTATGTAACCCCACCCGTACACATAATGATGCAAAACAAGTTAAGCAGGTTCTTTCACGTGAATTTTAAGGTGGCCGAAATTAACGGAATCTTACAATGGGCAGTTAGTCAAACGCATTGCAAACTGATTTTGAAGAAAATATTAAAACACGAAAATTAACAATTTTGAGCCTTAAATAGAATTTAATTTAAGGTTATATAGTGCTTGGTTATAAATTTAATGCAGTTTAAACACAAAGTAAAAATCCAGAAAATCACAAAAAAATCACTTTTTGTATGAAAATCTTGATAATACAGAATAACACAAATAAATAACATTTGCAAAAACACTTTATTCACCATTCATTCAGTAACTTTTGTGCTAGTTCTTTTGTGTTTTAAAAATAAGCCAATTTTCTAAAACCCTAAATTGGTGGCCGAAATTAAAGCCTGGCCGCAATTAAGTTAGATACCCTATAGTTGATTAATTATAGTTGGCGCGGTGCTGTGGGAATAAACTGCCGCGTGGCTTTCCGCGCCACCGATAATTTTAATTTTTTTTGAAACAAAACTTTAAATTATTTTTTTCATCAATAAACAAGAATTAATAACAAAAATTTTATTGTTTTCGCCGTTTTTTGCGCGGTTGAAATGGTGCTGTGGGGTTTCCGCCACTAGTAGTAACCAAGCACAGCCTCTGCTGTTATTGTGCAGTTTATATGGGGAGCTGTCGCTGTCTGCTGTGTTCAATCCTTATTGTTGCCAAAAGGCTGTTATTGTGCGGTTAGAAGTTTTTATTTTGTTATTTTTCAATTTATTATTTTGATCAATAAATCTGTAACAAGCACCTAAATGAAAAAGTGTCTCTTAAGAAAGTTGCGTAATTCCTTCTTCTTTTCAATGATCTCATGTTTATTTTTGATCAATCAGTAAGTAACGAAGGAGATATCGATTTTTAGAATTGAGCGTAGAATAATAATAATAATAATAATAATAATAAGAAAAAAAGAAGGAGATGAACATGAATTTCAAAATTTACCCACGTTCTCTAATTATGGTTGGCGCGGCGCTGCGGGGTTAAATCGCCCCGTGGCGCTCCCGCGCCACCCATGATTTGGCGCGGTAGCCGCTCGCCGCTATGACCTTTGCGCGCCATGGTAAGTTTTTTTTCGGAAAAAATCGTATAAATAAAAAGTCCAAGAGGTTTAATTGTCATTGTAATTTTACGTTTGGTTGTGACCTAGTTGGAGAATTATCTTTGTGAATAACTGGAAGTTGGTTTTAACAGGTATTTTATTTGTATTTTATCAGAAAATTAAAAGTAGCCGTAGTTAAAATATTTACTAGTCTTGAAAAATGCTCAAAAAATAGAGCAGGAAAAAGGGCAGATTTCTCCCCGGGTGTATGTTTAGACCATGGACCCCTATACTCCTGGACAGTTGGCATTTCCTTGGAATGGATGTCTGGGTGTGCAACAGATACATTCACTAACAGATTCTACATGTGCTCAAATCTTCAATTTTCGACCTTAAAACTTTCTTGTATATAATTTTTTTCGTACAATTAGGTGATTTTGAATGTATCAATGTTTTTTATAGTTTAAAAATTGTTTTTTTGAAAATGTTTTTGCATAATAAAATTCCATTCAGCACTAAAATTTCACATTTTTTTTTCTCACAAAATATTGAAGCAAGTAAAGAAATATTTTTATTACTTGATTTCCATATGTAGCGCTAAATTACTATGCAAAAAGTAATAATTGTAATATTATGTTTACTATAGACAATAGTTAAAGAAAAATTATACTATAGTCATTGAAAATGGAATATCTCTCAAATCTTTTGTGCCAATACATATTTTTATTATAAATCTAGAAGAATAATAATTAACTGATTAGTTACTTATGAATATAATAAAAAATAAAAACTATTACATTCATTAGCAATATTAGGGCGAAAAAAACTAGGGCGGAGCTCCAGAGCTCCGGAGCTCTGGAATTTCTCCAGAGCTCCTTAAAGCGGAGCACCATAACTTAAAGCTCCGGGGCACATCACTAGATAATTACAGACCAATGCACCCGGATTGGGCTAATTGTTTGCTATATAATGTTTAATATTTAATATATAGTAGTAAAATAAAAAGAATTCTGAACAAAAATTGATTTATTGATAACTTATAAGCTTTATAACCTAATATTGCTGTATGAATGTTATTTTTTGGATTATTTAGTAGTAACTAACCAGTTAATTAATTTAACAAAATATTATTTATATAAATTTACTATAAAAATATAAATTAACATATAAAAACTTGAAGGTTAGTCTTTTTTAATGACTATAGTATAATTTTTTGTTAATCATTGTCCATAGTAACATAATACCACTACCAATTTTCATTTTTTTGCTTAATAATTTAGCACTATATCTGTAAATAAAGTGGTAAAAATATTTCATCATTTGTGTTAATATTTTATTTAAAAAACGCGTAAAAATGGGAAATTTTAGTACAGTACTGGGCAAAATTTTATTATATTATAAAATAGTCAAAAACCCATTTTAAAAATATAAAAATAGATTGATACAATTAAAACCACCTAATTTTATAAAAAAAAACTATTTACAAAAAGTTTTTAGCCCGAAAATTGCGGGTTTGACACATATAGAATCTGCCAATGATGTATTTGTTGCACATCCCTCTCAAAACGCCGACTCTCCAGTAGTATAGGGGTTCATGTTTAGACAGAAAAGATGTGGACTAGTCTGAGATAGACATTATGTCGATCACAGGAAATTTGTTTTTGGTTTGGGCAATTGCCCACTAAAAAATTCTATCATATGATAATAATTTATTAACACGTTCAACTAATTTACACAGCAATTAAAACAAATAATTTACAATAAAAAATTATAATTGTTAAAAAAAAAACGAACAAAATTACAAATTATGCTAATTGTTTAGCCTGCCCCAACCCCGGCCCTAGCCGGGACAAAAGTTTCTACCCCAGCCCCGGCCCTGGCCCGGGGAAATCAAAATTTCCCTACCCCGGCTCCGGCAAAAAATCAAAATTTAATGCATCAATCATAAATAAAGAATAAAAAATTTTGCAAAAGTTTTTCACATTATAATGTGAACAAAAGATATGTGTTCTAAAGATAATATTTAAACTGTAAAAAGAATATATTTTGGCAAGAAAATAAATTTTTTTAACAGATGTCATTACGCAACTTAAACTATAGTTTATTAGGTTATTTTTTATTTTGATTTAAAAATATGGTGGACTAGCCTTAAAAAATGTTCTAAGAATAGAGCAGGAAAAAGGGTCAATTCCCCCCCTTGCACATGTTTAGACAGAAAAAATGTGGACTAAAGATAAATTTTATCAGGGTGAAAATAGATGAGTGGTAAAGTAACCACTCGTTTTTTAAGAAAATATCACGTGCAAAGAAACAAATGATGCAACTAAACAATAATTGGTTACATAACCGCTAAAAACTTTTTTTTAATTTTTCTCGCTCACGGGTTTATTGTTTATTTCTTCCTGGCGAAGAACGGTTGCGCCCTTAATTTCAGCCTGGAAGATTTTAGCTTTAGTTTGAGATAGACATTATGTGGATCATAAGAAATTTGTATTTGGTTTTGGCAGTTGCCCACTAAAAAAGCTCTATCATATGATAATAATTTTTTCAAACGTTGAACTAGTTTATACAGCACATTTGCATTTTTTTAGTCTTATGGTATGTCAAGTGAAAAAAATCATACTCACAGCAATTTTTGACAAGTGCGACTTTGCCACTTTTTCAAATAGTCACATTTTAGAATTTAAGCACTTGTTTAAGTAGAAAAACTTATTTTTTTAATACACAAAGTTTTTTAAGCAGAACAAAAAAATATTTCAATATTTTGATTCTTTTAAACCTTAACCCTTTTTTTAAACGCCCAGTGACCTGAGTGACTGAAAATGAGCAACCTGAGCGCCCCAAGTGACCCGCGTGCTTCGAAACCTTGAGCAACCCAAACAACAACCCAAACAACAAAATGGCCTGATTGAATTGAGTAACCTGAATGACCCAAGCAACCTAAATGACCTGAATGACCAGAATGACCCAAGTGACCTGAGCAACCTGAATGAATGAATGAATGACCTGAAAGACTCAAGGAACCTGAATGACCTAAATGACCCAAGTGACCTGAATGACCTAAATGACCTGAGCAACCTGAATAACCCAATTGAACTGAAAAACACAAGTGACCTGAATAACCTAAATGTCCCAAATGACCTGAATGACCCAAATAACCTGAATGGCCTGAATGACCTGAATGAACCCAGCAACCTGAATGACCTGAGTGACCTGAATGACCCGTGTGACCTGAATGACCTGAATGACCCAAATGACCCCAGTGACCCGAATCACTGGACCTTCAGGTCACTGACCTGAATGACCTCAACGACCCAAAAAACCTGAGTGACCTGAATGACCTGAAGAACCCAAGTGACCTGAATGACATTGAATGACTCGCCTGAGTGACCTGAATAACCTGAATGACTCAAATGACCTGAGTGACCTGAATGACCCAAGTGACCTGAATGACATGAATGACTCAAATGACTGAAATGACCTGAGTGACCCAAATGACCCGAGTGATCTGAATGACCTCAATGACCTGAATGACCTGATTGACCTGAGTGACCCAAGTGACCCAAATGACCTCAATGACCAGAATGACCCGAGTGGCCCAAATGACCCAAGTGACCTGAATGACCTGAATGACCCAAATGACCCAAGTTACCTGAATAACCTGAATGACCCAAATGACCTAAATGACCTGAGGGACCTGAATGACCCAATTGACCCAAGTGACCCAAGAGACCTGAGTCACCCAAATGACCTAAGTGACCCAAATAACCGGAGTGATCCAAGTGATCTGAATGACATGAATGACCTGAGTTATCCAAATGACCCGAGTGGCTTGAGTGACCCAAATGACCCAAGTGACCTGAGTGACCTGAATGACATGAATGACCTGAGTGACCCGAATGGCCCGAGTGAACCAAGTCACCTGCTTGACATTAATGACCTGAATGACCCAAATGACCAGAGTGATCTAAATGACCAAAATGACCTGAATGACCTGAGTGACCTGCTCTCTAAACTCACTTAATGGTTTCAAAATTAGGTATTTACTTATTGTTTAATATGTGAGGTTTTAATGGTTTCCACTTTTACTAGTTTTTATCGTTTTAAACATAAATTCTTTGATAAAACATAATTAGCATGCAATTAGCATGCAATTATTTCGGCAGTAAACAGACATAATAATATTATGTTCAAGACATAAAACAAAAAAAATTGACCGAAGAATGTTATTCAAAATTTCAACATGAAATGAAACTTAAAAACACCAAACAAAAGTTTTTACTACATAGTAATATTTAAATAAGAAACAATTTTAAATTAAAACAAGTTAAATTTTTTTTTAAAGCAAAAGAATAATTGAAATAATTTTGGTAAGATTAAGAAAACTATTTTCTTTACGCGCAAGTTTTTATTTTTGGTCCTTATCCATTAATATACTATCTAACCAACTAAGATATTGAAAGTTCGTCATAAATGGTTTAAAGTAATGTCCAATGGCTAAAAGCTGTTAGAAATTAAGTTATAAAGTTGTCATGCATTCTAAAAATGTTCCAAAAATAAAATTAATTTATAAAATAAAAACAAAAAAATAAAATAAAATTCTTACATTCATCTGATTCGTTTAAAATCAATTTGTTAAATACAATGCAAACCAATGATTGCCTTTTTCCAATCAAGAAAGTGCTGCAAAAACGCTAACGCCCTAGATGAAAGATAATAATTTTGGCTTCATACTAGGGAGTTAAAGTCCGTGCATACACTGGTAAATTTTCGTGAATTTCGTCTGCATTTTTGCCATGAAATTTTAACGTTTATATTGATTTTGATATTAATAAAAAGCATCAGTGGAGGAAATATACAATTCAGTTGCAATATAAATTTATCAGTTTACATTTTTTTTTCGATTTATCAAACCAAAACAACTTTTTCAAATATTTACAGGCTTTATCAACAGCCGTTCACAAACAGACTTTATTACAAAGATAAAAATCCGATCACGTTTTGAGATCATTAATATGTGTTTCAAATGAAAATTTACTGATTTTAACAATATTGCCCAAGAAATTTTCGACTGGTTATTTTAAAACTCAAGAAAACAATTAAAAACCTCATTGACTGGTTTACCGAAATAACAGTTTTTCAGTAATTAATATTATTTTTGTTTTATACCAAAACCATTAATCGCTCATTGCGACTTTGTTTTCTTTTGCAAAACCATTAATCGCTCCTACTTGTTCATTTTTGTTACTGAAAGTCGAGTAGCATTTAGTAAATCAGGTTAGGGTATAATTACTGGTTTTCAATTGTACTGCAAAGTTTTATTTTGGGCGAAATCTCTGTATGATGATTTCAGTCATTGGTGATTTGTGCTCATTACCACTAAGAGTGTTAATTACAGCCAAACCAGTAAGGCGGTTCAGAGAGTGAATGACTCAAATGACTCAAGTGATCTGAGTGACCCAAATGACCTGAGGAATGTGAGTGACCCAATTGAACCAAGTGACCTGAGTGACCTGAATGACATGAATTACCCAAATGACCCCAGTGACCTTAGTGACCCAAATGACTTGAGTGACCAGAATGACCTGAATGAGCCAAGTGACCTGAATGACCTGAGTAACCTGAATGACCTGAATCACCGGAGTTACCTGAATGACCTGAATGACCCAAATGACCCAAGTGACCTGAGTGACCTGAATGACCCAAGTGAGCCAATTGACCTCAATGACCCAAAGGACCTGAATTACTTGATTGTCCTTAATGATCTGAGCAACTTGAATGACCCCAGCGACCTGAATGACCAAAGTGACCTGAATGACTCAGGTGACATAAGTGACCTGAATGACCTGAGTGACCTGAATGACCTGAGTGCATTAATGACCTGAGTGATGCAATTTAAGACTTGAGATTTCATAGCACTCTGATATTTTTTGCCCAAACCAAACAAAGTATCACATATTAGACTTTAGTTTTTGTAGATCAAAGTTTACAATTACCATATTCACACGTGTAAAATTGAAGAGGCGTTTCCATCTGAACATGTTCATTTTTCCCATCTGAACCTGTCAAAAACATCTGAGAGGCTCTACAAAAAAGAGAAGCTGTCCAAAAAAACTGAGAGCTTGATTAAAACTAAAATTTGGGTCAGGTCATTTGGGTCATTCTAATCACTCAAGTCAATTGGTTCATTCAGGACATTTGGGTCACTCAGGTCATTTGGGTCATTCAGGTCATTCAGGTCACTTGGGTCATTCAGGTCCTTTGGATCATTTGGGTCATTTGGGTCATTCAGGTCATTTGAGTCACTCTGATCATTTGGGTCATTCAGGTCACTTGGGTCACTCAGGCCATTTGGGTCATTCATGTCATTTAGGTCACTTGGATCATTAATGTCATTTGGGTCATTCAAATCATTTGGGTCATTTAAGTTATTCAGGTCATGTAGGTCACTTAATTCAGGTCACTTGGGTCACTCAGATCACTTGGGTCATTCAGGTCATTTGGGTCATTCAGGTCACTTGGGTCATTCAGGTCATTTAAATCATTTGGGTCATTTGGGTCATTCAGGTCATTTGGGTCATTCAGGTCTATCAGGTCACTTGGGTCATTCGGGTCATTCAGGTCATTCAAGTCACTTGGGTCATTTGGTTCCTTCAGGTCATTCATGCCATTCAGGTCACGTGGGTCCCTTGGGTCATTCAGGTCATTTTGTTCACTCAAGTCATTTGGGTCATTTGGGTCATTCAGGTCATTCAGGTCACTTGAATCATTTGACTCACTTGGGTAATTTGGATTATTCAGGTTATTTAGGTCACTTGGGTCACTCGCGTTATTCAGGTCATTCAGGTCACTCAGGTCATTCCGGTCATTCAGGTCATTTGGGTCATTCAGGTCATTCAAGTCTTTTGGGTCATTCAGGTCATTCAGGTCATTCAAGTCACTGAGGTCATTCAGGTCATTTCGGTCATTCAGGTCATTCAAGTCACTCAGGGCATTCAGGTCATTCAGGTCATTTGGGTCATTCAGATCATGCAGGTCATTTGGGTAATTTTGGTCATTCAGGTCAATTGGGTCACTCAGGTCATTTGGGTCATTTGGGTCATTCAGCTTATTCAGGTCACTCTGGTCATTCAAGTAACTCAGGTCATTTGGGTCATTCAGGTCATATGGGTCATTCAAGTCATTCAGGTCATCCAGGTCATTCAGGTCACTCTGGTCATTTAGTCATTCAGGTCAATCAAGTCACTCAGGTCATTTGGGTTATTTAGGTCATTCAGGTCATTCAGGTTATTCAAGACACTCTGGTCATTTGAGTCAATCAGGTCATTATGGTCATTCAAGTCATTTCAGTCACTCAGGTCATTTGGGTCATTCAGGTCATCCAGGTAACTTGGTTCATTCAGATCATTTGGGTCATCAGATCATTGGTTTATTCACTTCATTCAGGTCACTTGGGTCGATCTGGTCATTCAGGTCATTCAGGTCATTGAAGAGGCGTTCCCATTTAAATATGTTCATTTTTTCCTATCTGAGCCTGTCCAAAACATTGGAGAGGCTCTACAAAAAAGAGAGGCTTTCCAAAAAGTCTGAGAGCTTAATTAAAATTTGGGTCGGGTCATTTAGGTCATTTGGGTCACTCAGGTCACTTGGGTCATTTGAGTCACTCAGGTCACTTGTGTCATATAAGTAATTCAGGTTATTTGGTCATTCGGGTTATTCAGGTCATTCAGGTTATTCAGGTCATGTAGGTCACTTGGATCATTCAGGTCATTCGGGTCATTGGGGTCATGCAGGGCATTTGGGTTACTCGAATCATTTGGTCATTCATGTCATTTGGGTCATTCAAGTTATTCCGGTCATTCAGGTTACTTGGGTCATTTGGGTCACTCAGGTCATTTGGGTCATTCAGGTCATTCAAGTCACTCCAGTGACTTGGGTCATTCAGACCATTTGATGGGCTATCGATTGGTTATATTTTACTTTGTTACTTTATAAATGTCATTTTAGATTAAGCATTCAAATGCAGTGCAACAGTTTAAAAATGTTTCTAAAAATTGTTTTTTGCACTGGAATTATTCTGGACAGATTAATGATCTCCAGTGGAAAAATTTTTATTGAGGACAAAGAAAAAATGAATGGACCCCTGGGAGATACTGTGGTCCCCTTGAGAAATTCTGTAAGAATGCGATTTCCAGAAACTCAAAGCCATAAAAGGCAAATCACTGGCAGTTCAGTAAGTATCAAATTCACTTTCTACCTAATACAATAGCCTTGACTTTGGCATATAGATGATTTCCTAATGAACATAATCCCATAGTAAACAAAAACCACTGTAAATAATAAAAGTAATGAAATTATTAAAATTGAAGACAAAAATTGACACTATACCTCCCTTAAGTTGATAAGATGAAATAAAAATAATTTAAGAATTTAAAAATAACTAAAGTAAAAATATGTAAAAATGATTTAAAGGTGAAATACAGAATCAAAATTTTTGGCTTTGATATTGATGGTTTTTCGTTAAAACCTAGCCTGGCCACCCCCCGGACAAAATTTTTTTTGTCATATGTCTTCAGTATGGCTTAGAAGATATGAGACCCTTTAAAAACGGCGTTTTCTTCATTAATTCTGTACTTCAAAGATTACTTAATTTAGTTTAAAAATTTAAGTTACATACGTTGCTCTCTAAGAAAAAGGCAATTTTCTACTTTTATTTGAAGACTTACTATCGAAAAGTGTCCTCCAAGAATCACGCCTTAGAGAAAGGAGCACTGTTACAAATGAAAAATGTTTTTTAAAATGTTGTTTAGGTTGTTGTAGCAAAACGGATCTCTTGTAGCTAAGTTGTAGCAAATGTTGAAGCAATGTTGTAGCTTAGGTCCCTAACAGAAATTCTTGTACTACCGGGGGTGTTTACAGAACATACTTATATAATTTGAAGCAAATCGATTCAATATTAAAAGATCTATTCGCTTAGCGCGATAAAAAGCAAAATGCACAACACACCAGCAAGAAACACCACGCACCACCATAACACAGTAACAGATAGGAAATGTAACTGATAATGAGATGGGGTAGGGACCAAACGACAATAACCTGCTGTAATTAATTATCAGTGGTCAATATGACAAATGATTAGTGATCTACTAATAGGTGATTCAATGTTATAATGTGTGATGAGTGATAATGAGTGACAAATGTTGAAAGATAATAATAATAATTTGTAAGTGATAAGTGGTAATGTTAGTGATAATGATAGGTTATAATTAAATAAGTGATAAGTGATAATAGATTTTTATAGTTTAAATAAAATACAACACAAAAATTATATTTTTTGTAAGAAAAACGTAACAATAACCGTTTAATAAGGTTATTTTTACCTATGCTAAAACATGCTTATTTAAATTAAGCAGGTTAGATGATATAAAACCTAGTTAAAAAATGAATTTTTTTACCAAAATGTACAAGAAAAATGAAATTAAATATGCATGTTTTATATATTATAAGCTAGATTAATAGAATGGATATAGAATTCGAAAAATAATTTAATTTTGAGTTAGTTTATAATATAATATACAAATATTATTAAGGGATTAAACTTCACTAGGGCACTTTTACCGTACAATGGGCTAAAGTTATTTTGCGTTCGCAAATCAAAGCAAAAATATCGAAAATATTGGACCAAAATTATTGATTCGTTAAATACAAAATAAAAATATCGTCGGTGGCGCGGGAGCGCCATGAGGCGATTTAGTCTCGCGGCGCCGCGCCAAACATTATTAGAGAATGTGGGTAAATTTTAAAATTCAGAACCTTATTCTTCTTAATTTTTTCATTAGTAATGCAACAATTATTGAGCATTAGGAATTATTTAAATTTTTAGTTTAATTTAAATTAATAATTAATTTTGATTTAATAAAAAATTTACGGCAGCAAGCATTTCACGGCATGTTAAATGTCAACTTACCACTAAGTAATCTTAACCAAAATCGATTTTAAACCTATAACATAACAAAGTTTGAACAAAAATACAAGCGTTGATTAAAAAATGCAAACATATAAAATAGACTTTTTTTACACTAAAACCAACTAATATAAAATAATCTTATATTAGCAATGTGTTTTTTTTTAATTTTGATTAAAAACAGGTGAAATGATGTTTATAGGCAAATAAAATCTAGCTGACTGCGATATTTGCAGTATTGAATTGACTATTTGACAACAAAAACATTTAAAATTTTTCACTAAAGCGGGTTAATAACAAAGAAAAAAACTGTATTTTAATTATTGTTTATCAAATTACTTAATTTGGAACCTAAATGCAAATTTTTTAAAGGCTAAAGTTGGTTTAATTTATGTATATTTTGTGAAAAGGTGGAATTAAAAAAAAATTCTGCGTTCTTATTTGTTTTTTTAAAACGTCATTACCGCACAATTTTAATTGGTCCCCTCATGTCTGCATTCTAATTTTTAGCGTCAGCCAGATATAATTCAACCATAAATATAATGATAAACAAACAGAAAATATAATAAATGTTGATACAGTGTATTTCATTTTTTTTATGTTTTAACAAAGCTTATGAAAGTGATGTCTAAAGAGTATTAGCATGCATCAACAGGTATGTCATTATTGATTTAAAAGTTTTGAATTTTAAAATTTACCATGTTCTCTAATTAATAAAGGTTGGCGCGGCGGCAGGGCTAAATTGCCCCATGGCGCCCCCGCGTCACCATAATAGAATAACATGAAATAAAAAGGTAAGTATTTTTTGTATTGTTTAAAGGAGCACTGTCACAAATCCAATTCCTATAACGCCCGAACGGCACTGCTCCTTTAATACTGAACCAATTCAGCTGAAATTTAAAAATGTTGTAGCCTTGTAGTGGAGCACTCTAAATACCAAAGTTGAGTTAGGTAGGTTTGGTATTAAAGGAGCAGTCCGGTTCGGGCGTTATAGAAATTTGATTTGTGACAGTGCTCCTTTAAGTATTTCTTTAGCTTTAATTTTAAATATTTTTTTAGTAAAATATAGTCTGATAAACTGTATCTGATCCTAGCTGATTTGTAACGTTACTATCTTTGCCAATATATTGTGGTACATAATAGTTAAAATAATCGGTTTTTTTATCAATATCAATATTTACACCCTTATCTACAACATAAATATAGATAATTGATTTGACTTGACGAAATAGTTGTATCATTTAAAAGTAAGCAATCAGGATAGATATTTTTGCTGATTTTAAAATTCCGGACAGTTTGTCACACAAATGTCATCCAGATATCTTATGGTGTTAGATACAAGTCTACGTTCATGCGGATGTGGCTTTAGATACTTAAACTCTATATATGATAAACCTAGATCAGCAATTTGAGGCGATGCATTGCCTCCAAAAGGATACCCGATTTTTATTTAATATTGATACTAGCAAACTTTATGTAACAGTTACAGTTTTAATTAGGTTTTTAATTTGTTCTTTAGAGAATGTATTTTTATTGCTAATGGTAACATCAGTATAAAAAATATTAATAAAAACAACCACGACTGTTAACGGATGTAACTTTATTGATACTATGAACTTTTTCCAGAACTTAAATATTATTTTTATTGACCAATACGTAACACGGATCTTATCTTGTAATGTGTATCTTTGGAATTGTCCTTGAAGAAAAGTTAGTATTTTTGCAAATAAAAAAAAATTACTAAAATTACTACGTTCAAGTATTGACGGCTGTGAAATTAAGGTTCTCATATAATATAGCGAATTAATACAAGTATTTGGCTTTTTCAACTGCTTGTTAAATAAAAAACTTTATAAATTTTATATTGATGTATGAAAATTTCTTACTTTATTTTCCGAGACTTTCTGCCAGCTTCATAAATTATTTGCTGATTTTTTTATTATTTTAACTTCAAACTTTTGAAACCTTTTATGAATTTAATCTGCACTGTGGCCATTTTCTACTGCTCTTTTGGGTCAAGTTTTTCTCAGTTTTCCTAATGGCAAATTGCGGCATTTGTGACTTAATAATCTCAGCAAAAGACAAACCTACCGACAAGTGCAAGTTTTGCGGGAATTCTTTTCATATTACCTGCACCGTATTAACAGTTAAAGCTTATTCTTGTATTGTCATTGGTGTTTCCATCGCTTGCAGTAATTACTGCTTAAAGCTTCAGGCTCTTCCTAGCACGTTTGAAAATCTCACAGCTCGGGTTGACAGCTTAGAATCAGCCCTTGCCGCCTCGTCAAATCCTGATTTTGATAGCGACGCCTGTCCGGCCAGCGACAATAAACAAGAGTTTGACGACAGTCAAGCCTCCTTCACAACTAATAAATCCCGGCGCCCAAACAGGAAAAAACGATCAATTTCGCCTGAGACTGTTAAAAGCACAATTCGTCCTATCGTCAAAGAGGAAATAGAGTGGAAAATTAACGAAAAATTTCTTGTAATTAAGAATCTGCCAGAAGACGTTAATGTGGCCAATGAATGGAATCAAATATACCGTTTGCTTTTAGCTATTTATAATAGAACCTCCCCGCCTAAGCTATGCGAAATTTTTTGTATTGGAAGGAAGTCTCAAGAATTTTCTCATCGGTTGTGAGAGCTGAAATTTAAACGGTCGGCCATCCGCGATGAAGTGATTTTAAAGCTTTTGATTCAGTATCTCACCGCAAATTGCTTCAAAAAATTTCAGCCTATGGAATTAAATATGAATTACTTTCCTGGTTAACTGACTTTCTTACACTTTGTAGGCAAAAAGTTACTATAAATGATTTCTCTGCGCCTAATAATAATCAATGATATTCTTATGAGTTTGCATATGTAACCAGCGAGTTGCCGCAAGGAAGTGCCCTAGGTCCCTTATTATTTTTATTTTACATTAAAGACCTTTCTGAATCCTTAGGTTCTGAATACACTGCCATGTTATTTGCTGACGACTCTACAATATTTTCTTGTTATGATGACATTAATATTAGTTCAGCATACCAAAACTCTTTAAATAACTTTTGTTATTGGTCGTCTCAATGGCAACTGAATATAGCAATGGAAAAGTGTAATGTACTTCACATTGGTCAAAAAACCCTCATGTTAATTAAATAACTTTTTAATAAATTCTGCCAACCAAGTGCGTGATTTGGGTATAAATATTTTTTTCTGATTAAAATTTAGCAATCACTGCCTTGTTATAGCAACTAAAGCATTGAGGAGAATTGGCCTTATTTTTTTATCATTTTTTACAAAAAATATGAATGTTTTACTGTGCTGTTTTAAAACTTTTGTGCGCCCCCTTGTTGAGTTTGAACCGTACATTTGGTCACCTTATTTACAAAAAGACATAAATTTCATTAAAGGTGTCTAAAAAGCGTTTACACGCCGGTTATATTATTGTTGCTCTTTACCTTATGTGGAATATGAAATTAGACTGGCTGAGTTAAACTTAAAAACTCTTCAAACAAAAAGGTTGCAATTTGACTTAATACTTTGTTACAAAATTCTAAATAATTTGGTAAAAATTGATTGCAACAAATTTTTAACCTTAAACACTGAATTACGCACGCGTAATAATGGTAAGAAATTAATAGGTAAACAATATCGTCTAGACAGTTCAAAATATTTTTTTTGTAACCGTGTAGTCAATTTTTGGAACCAACTATCTAATGAGATAATTTCTGCAACTTCTTTATCTTGTTTATTAGCAAAATTAAAAAAAATTAATCTTCAGGAAATTATATCATCTATCTCTTAATCTATTTCTTGCAACACACTATTTTTATAATTTTCTTAATTTGCATGTTTTATTGACTAATGTTAATCTATATTGTAAACGCATATTTTATTTTTTACCTTTATATTGTACATAAATTGTTGCTGTATCTTAACGTGTACAATAAATTTATCTCATATCATGTCAAAAGGATATATTTATTACTTGATATGCTAGCTCCTGCTATGAACCTTAGTTTAGCTGGATATTTATGTAATTTAGCATATCTAACCAAAATATGTAGTTTTTGACGTTCCAATGATACACTGGTGTTGTTTCATTTTATCATTTTCTTTAAGATTAATAATATACTCATATATATTTTTACCTATAATATTAATTTTTTGTGCATAAAATTAACACCCAACCCATTGCATAAAAATAAATCATAAAATTTTTTACGTAGTAATACAAAAATAGCAGTAGCTTTATCGGCAGGAGTACGAGTAATAATATAAATTTATTATGTAAAGTTTTATAACATTTATACACAAATTTTTCAGATAGATAATGAAACTTGTTATTAAAGCTTTTGTTTTACCAAAATTTTATACGACTGTTAATAATATTATTGAATTCATTAATGAATGGTTGCATTTTTGCTTTTTTAAATCTAGTTTTTTTGTTATATGACAACTACAATCGTTTAAAGTTATATCTATATTTGCAAGAACCTTTTCCCAATCTACAGGTTTGAAGCTCAAAGTATGAGCAGAAAAAATCAATCTTTCAATGGAAAAGTAGTATTAATATTTTTTGAACCCAATTTAAAAATAACACCTTTCTTTGCATAACAAAACTATAATTTTTTGAACTGTGTTTTTTTAATTAGTGCAATTGCAATCAATCATGTGGTAGCGGGCAATTCTGTAAAATTTCGATAAAGAAAAAAATTGGTTCAAGTGAAACTACTACAACAAGCTGCTTTCAATTACTAAGAAACCAAACGTATGTAAATCTAGCTATTAGCAATTAAATTATGGACAATTATTTTGTTAAATGTATGTTTCAATGATTAGGACTTACTTTGCTTTGCAATTGACAATCATATGACGTTCGTGAAGTCATGTGACGTTTTAATAATTTTATTCCCATTGTATAAAGTGCAACACTCATGTAATTTATAGCAAAAAAAATGTTTTTAAGTATAATAGAATTCCTCTATTATAATGTTTTGTTTTTAATGATATGCCATTTTTTTATTATTTTTTAAGTCGTAGGAAATCTAGACGTAGTTATTTTCAAGAAATCAAATTAAAAAAATGAGCACAACGTATAAACACATCTAATTAAACTGCTCATCTTTTCATTTAACATGTAAGTATGGTAATTATTATAAAACCGCACATCACCATTTAATTACAAAAAATATCGTGCTGGGTGCCGGATATACTTACATGATGAGTGGTTAAACTACAACGCGTCAATATCAACTAATTAAAACAAGGAAAGTTAAGGCCGGTTCACACAGTGGATAGTATAAAGTGAATGCGTGCGTTTACATTATTACGCCGTCATTGTTGCTTCGGTATGAAAGGTGTGTGCTGTGCTTCACCTATCAGCTGCCAGTTCGGTGTGAATCAGCCTTTAGAGTTGTAAAAAATATGTTGATTTAAATTATGTCACTAAAAATTGCTTCAATTGACAAACACACACACACACACACACACACACACACACACACACACACACACACACACACACACACACACACACACACACACACACACACACACACACACACACACGCGCGCACGCACACACACACACACACACACGCACACACACACACACACGCACATGCACACGCACATGCACATG